>CAUYLG010041098.1:0-17147 GCA_963573385.1 Cacajao melanocephalus | reverse complement strand
AGAGTGAGACTCCGTCTCAAAAAAAAAAAAAAAAAAAGAAAGTGAAAACCATCTTATCGATGATATGAAGGTTTTAGTGATCTGTATAGAAGATCAAACCAGCTACAATACCCTTAAGCCAAAGCTTATTCCAGAGGAAGGCCCTAGTTCTCTTCAATTTTATGAAGGCTGAGAGAGGCAAAGAAGCTGCAGAAGAAAATTTGAAGCTAGCAGAGGTTTAAGGAAATAAGCCATCTTCATAGCATAAAATTGCAAAATGAAGCAACAAGCGCTAGTGCAGAAGCTGCAGCAAGTTATCCAGAAGATCTAGATACGATCATTGATGAAGGTGACTACACTAAGCAACACATTTTTGTTATAGACAAAACAGCCTTATTTTGGAAGAACATACTTTCTAGGACTTTCATTGCTAGAGAGAAGTCAATGCCTGACTCCAAAGCTTCAAAGTACAGGCTGACTCTCTTGTTAGGGGCTACTGTAGCTGGTGCCTTTAAGTTGAAGCCAGTGCCCACCTGCCATTCTGAAAAATCCTAGGGCTCTCAGGAATTATGCTAAATCTACTCTGCCTGGGTTCTTATAATGAAACAACAAATCTTGGATGAAAGCACATCTGTTTACAGCATGATTTACTGAATATTGAAAGTGCACTGTTGAGACCCACTGCTCAGAAAAAAGATTTCCTTTCAAAATATTACAGCTCATTGGCAATGTATCTGGTTACCCAGGAACTCTGATGGAGACATACAAGGAGATAAATGCTGTTTTCATGCTTGCCAACTAAATATCCATTCTGTAGCCCATTGATCAAGAAGTCATTTCAAAGTTCAAGTCTTAGTATTTAAGAAATACGTTTCATGAGGCTGTGGCTGCCATTGATAGTGATTCCTTTGATGCATCTGGGCAAAGTAAATTGAAAACCTTCTGGAAAGGATTCACCATTCTAGATGCTGTTAAGAACACCTGTGATTCAGGGGAGGAGGTCAAAATAGGAACATTTACAGGAATTTGGAAGAAGTCGATTCCGACCTTCATGAATAACTCGGGGGGGATTCAAGACTTCAGCAGAGGCAATAACTGCTTGTCATAGAAATAACAAGAGGACTAGAATAATGAGTAGAACCTAAAGATGTGACTGAATTGCTGCAATCTCATGATAAATTTGGAACATATGAGGAATTGCTTCTTATGAATGAGCAAAGAAAGTGATTCCTTGAGATGGAATTTACTTCCGGTGAAGATGCTGTGAACATTGCTGAAATGACAAGAAAATATTTACAATATTATGTAAACTTAGTTGGTAAAGCAGTGTCAGGAATTGAGAGGATTGACTTCAATTTTTTTTTTTTTTTTGAGATGGAGTTTTGTTCTGTCACCCAGGCTGGAGTGCAGTGGGGTGATCTCGGCTCACTGCAACCTCTGCTTCCCTGGTTCAAGTGATTCTCCTGCCTGAGCCTCCCAAGTAGCTGGGACTACAGTCATGTGCCACCATGCCCAGCTAATTTTTTGTAGTTTTAGTAGAGATGGGGTTTCACTGTGTTAGCCAGGGTGGTCTCAATCTCCTGACCTCGTGATCTGCCCACCTCGGCCTCCCAAAGTGCTGAAATTACAGGCATGAGCCACAGAGCCTGACGTGACTCCAATTTTGAAAGAAGTTCTACTGTGGGTAAAATGCTATCAAAAGGCATTGCATGCTTCAGAAAAATCTTTTGTAAAAGGAAGAGTTGATCAATGCCACAAACATCATTATTGTCTAATTTTAAGAAATTGTCACAGCCCCCCAACCTTCAGCAAATACCATCATGATCAGTTAGCATCCATCGACATCAATGCAAGACCCTACACCAGCAAAAAGATTAATGAATTGCTGAACGCTTGGATGATCGTTAGCATTTTTCGGACAATAAAATATTTTCAAATTAAAGTATGTACTTTTTCTTTAGACATAATGCTATCGCACACTTAATAGACTACAAGAGCCACAAAAACATTTGTCAGTATAAACAAATTTCCTATGTGAGAAACTCCTGGTCATGGGATGGATAGCTAGGCACTAGGCCTTTCACCAGGTAAAAGAAGTATCCTTGGGCTGGGCGTGGTGGCTCAGGCCTGTAATCCCAGCACTTTCGGAGGTCAAGGCTGGTGGATTACCTGAGGTCAGGAGTTCGAGACCAGCCTGGCAAACATGGCGAAACCCCGTCTCTACTAAAAATACAAAAATTAGCCAGGCATGGTGGTGCATGCCTGTAATCCCAGCTACTCAAGAGGCTGAGACAGGAGAATCACTTGAACCCAGGAGGTGGAGGTTGCAGTGAGCTGAGATTGTGCCACTGCACTTCAGCCTGGGCAACAGAGCAAGACTCCGTCTCAAAAAAAAAAAAAAAGTATCCTCTGCAAGGCACACTATAAACACTCACAGTCTGCTCCCCTTTATTTTCTGTTAGCACAGGACTGCTAGCTGCTCTGGTACTGAAATCTCAATTTAGCTGAGGGCTCTCACAACAACATGATATAAAGTTAATATATAAAAATCAATTGTGTTTCTATATGGTTGCAACAAATGGTTGAGTAATGAAATAAAAATATAATTTCTTTTAAAATAGCATCGAAACCCTGAAATACTTTAGGATAAATTTAACAAAAGATTATATAGCTACTGAAAACTTTAAAACAATTTTGAAAGAAATTAAGAAATATGTAATATTCAAACATGGGTAAACCCAGTATTGCCAAGACATTAATTTTTCCTAAGTTGATGTATAGATTCAATCTAATTCCAATCTAACTTTTAGCAAGATGTTTTATAAAAATTCACTCAAGTTAATTCTCAAATTCATAAGAAAATACAATGGCTTAAAAGGGGCAAACAGTTTTAAAAAGAATAAACTGGGGTGACTTATGCCACCTGATTTCAGAACTTATAAAGCTACAGTAAACAAGGTAATATTGCTTTTGTGACTGGATTGACATGTAGATTAGTAGAACAGAAAGAGCCCAGAAATAGAGCCAGTCATATATAGTCTATTGATTTGTAACAAAAGCAGCAAGGTAATTCAACGGTGGGAAGAAAAGTCATTTCGACAAACTGTGCTTAAACAACTGCTTATTTGTATGGAAAAAAAAATGAATATTTACTCCTACCTAATACCATACTGAAAAATCAAAACAAACCACACAATTAAAAGTAAGAGTTAAGAGTATACGAATTCTAGAAGAAAATGTGGAAGACATCAGAGTACGTAAAATTTTCCTAGAAAAGAAGCATAAACTACACAAAAAAATAACCTTGGAAAACATCAAAACCTTTACTCTTTGAAAGCTATCATTTAGAAATGAAAAGGTAAGCCACAGATTAGGAAAAAAAATCACAAAACATGCCAGACAAATGACTTTCATCTAGGAAATATAAATAACTCTTATAACTCAATGATAAGAGGAAATTTCAATATAAGATGAGAAAAATGTCTGAATAGACACTTCACAAAAGAATATATACCAATGGCCCAAAACATATGAAGAGATGCCCAACATCTTTGGTTATCAGGGACACGCAAATTAAAATGACAATGAGATATAAGTATACACCCAACAAAAAGGATAAAATTAAAATTGCAATACTAAATATTGGAGAGAATGCAGGAGCACTTGAAATTCTCATATACTGCTGGTGAGAATATAACCTTGTACAAACATTTGGTAGTTGGACAGTTTGTTTTAAAGTTAAGCATTCACCTTTCATACCTCCTATCTAGTCCATTTCTAGGTATTTATCCAAAGAAACAAAAATGTTTAATCACATTAAGACTTCTATATGAATGTTTATAGTAGCTTTATTAATTGTGGTAAAAACAAGAAGCAACTCAGATATACCTGAACTTGGGAATGGATAAACAAACTGAGGTATAGTCACACAATGCTATACAAAATGCTCAACAAGAGAAAATGAGCTATTAACCCCTGCCGCAATATGAGTGAAGCTTCAACACATGCTAAGTAAACAAAGCCATACACAAAACGGTGCATATATTATGTTTTCATTTATATTAAATTCTGGAAAATATCAAACTAATCCCTATTGATAGAAGGCATATAAGGTGGTTGCCTGGGTGTGGGGTGGAAATGATAATGAACTGTAAGGGAATATGAGGGAACTTTTAGGGGTCATAGAAATGTTTTATCTTGATCACAGTAGTAGTTGCACAGGTATATATATTTGTCAGTACTCATAGAACTGTACACTTAAAATGAGTACAGTTGATTGTATGCACATTATATCTCAATAAAATTGCTCAAAAATGAAAAAATACTATATGATTGAAATAACTATTTGTATCTTATCATCTGATAATGGGCTTATTATTAGGGTAGTTGTTTTTATGTGCCCAACATCCCTTGGTCTTCTTTTAATAACAACAGCTTCATATTCCTTTAGGTGACTACCCTTCAGCAACACTTTCAATCTTTGTCATTTTAATTGGACAGATTCCATCTTCCAGATTACGGATTTGGGAAATGTGATCCTGTGGGCCTGGGAAATCAGAGTCAAGGTAATTAGGTTAGCATCTACCTGTGACCCAAGGATGTGATAACTACCAAAATTTTGCTGGGGCTATTGGGAACAAGTAATTCTTTTTCCTCCTGGTAGGCTGTGAAAGTACATCTGAGTCATTAGAAGAAATTGAGTTCTGATAATAGAATCCAGCTATGCTTAAAGTAACCCACCTATTGCAAGATACTCTAGTTATTTGGGTCAATCGATTTATTTCTTTGCTTAAATTTATTTTAAATGTGTGCTAAATTTATTTTAAATGTGTTGCTAAATTTATTTTAAATGTGTGCTTTCAATAGTTAATACAAAAATGAAATCAGTTCTATGAGTTTTGACATTTGTCACAGTTGTAAATTGTCAGATTTTGTAGAGATGACCTAAATTGTATTGACAAGATAATCTCTGCTTCCACAGCCTGGCAACTATGATGAACATGAGGAATTCATAAGCCTGCAAGAAAAACAGGGTTGGGGAACCATGGTGATCTTTAAAAGCAATTATGAATATTTTTTAATTTATAAAAATAACTTTAGAAGTATACTAATGACTATATTAGCGGTATTTTATACTGTGTAATAAAGAATTTTCCCTTGCCGAAAGAGGTCTGGCGTTTGTTCCTGTCTCCCGAGGAGGTAACCTTTAAACCTCTGCAGTTTCTTAAAGTCATATGAGTGTCTTTGTTATTCATATTGGGCCCTCAGACCACAATTGATAGTTTATGCAAATGAGGTGACTCATCTTGGGTCACTTAGACCATGTGGTATCAGTCTGATTTCCAGGAAGTTGCTGGAAACTGAGTTCAACCACATGGGCAATCAACAAACAAATTATGCCTATATAACGAAATCCTAATACAAACTCTGGACACCAAAATTAGCCAGGCATGGAGGAACACGTCTGTAATCCCAGCTACTCGGGAGGCTGAGGCAGCAGAATGGCTTGAACCCGGGAGTTGGAGGCTGCAATGAGTCAAGATAGGGCCACTTCATTCCAGCCTCGGTGACAGAGCGAGACTCCATCTCAAAACAAAACCAAACCAAAAATCTCTGGACACCAATGCTCAGGTGAGCCTCCCTGGGTGGAAATACTTGGTGTGTATTGTCACACATCTACACTGGGAGCTTAATGCCTACTGACTGCAAGGGAAGCTTTGTGTTCAGAGATGTCTCATACTCTGCCCTATGTGTCTCTTCCTTTGTGCCTGTATACTCCTCTCCCTTAAAAAACTATCACTGTGGGTATAATAGCTTTCAGTGAATTCTAAGGGCCCTTATTGTGAATTATCAAACCTAAAGACGGTTTTGGGAAGCCCCTGAACATGTAGCTGATGTCAGAAGTAAAGACAGTCTTGGGGACTGTGCCCTCTAACTTTTTGCTTATACCCTAACTCCTTGAAGTTGGTGTCAGGAGTCTTGGGCGAATAGGCAGTCTGAAGGTTTGAGCCCTCAAACTTCGTGGTTTGTCTAACTCCGGGTATACACACTTAATGGTAAATGGTTCTGTACAGTTAGTTTATGTTTATTATTACTTACTTCCTGGACACAAAGGATTACCTTCCTCAGAGGTTAATTTACCATGAAGCGAATGCAGCTTATGCTTCAAGCTCCCTCATTTGCAGGAGCACCTTCTAAGGCTTGAGTGTTTACATGACCATGTGTTCACATGGTCATATATTTTTGTAAGATTTGTAAAATTTGCAAAAGTAAGATATTTAACCACATTTGGTTCAGGCTACTGTGCATTTTGTATCTAGTTTTGTATGTATAATTTTGTGTTCTTTTCTTAAAAGAGAGCCTTCCAAACTTTAGGCCAATAAAATTTGATCCATCCCTGGTCTTCTCTCAAATCAGACAATGGCAAATTCATTTTGCTTTGTTGTGGACAATATGCCTACTAAGTGACAATTTGATGTGTATGTGTCTGTGTGTGTGTTTCCCTCCATACTGAAAAGTACTTTTCCGATTTTAAGACTCTAAATATCAGTGTAGCACTTTCTGTTTTCGGATATCATGATTCCAGAAAACATTTCATGTGTCTCAGTCCTTTTCTTGCTAATGGATGCGACTCCAAGGTCAGGGCTCATGTCCTCTCTTTTATGGCTGTACTGTAAAACCATTCTACTTCCTCACCTATGTGCTGATCTTTCCTCAACCATTTGCCTTTTTTTTCTCTCATCAAATTCCCTTCTTTTTAAGTTATCTCCAACAGAAGTAACCCATATAACTAAAACCAAATTCTTGTGGCGGTAGAAGTTATGCCAAAGTAAATTCTTGCATAGTAGAATTTCGCTTAAGAAAAGTTTGTGGTTGGTGAAGGTTTGTATAACATACAGAACAGAGACTCTGACTCAAAAAAAATTATATATATATATAAAATTATATATAATTATATATATAATTACGTAAAATTATATATAATTATATATAATTATATAAAATTATATATTAATAATATATAATTATGTATATATATATAAATTTTTTTGAGTCAGAGTCTCGCTGTGCCACCCAGGCTGGAGCGCAATGGTGTAGTCTTGGCTCACTGCAATCTCCACCTCCTGTGTTCAAGTGATTCTCTCACCTCAGCCTCCTGAGTCGCTTGAGATTGCAGTCACAAGCCACCACACCCGGCTAATTTTGGTATTTTTAGTAGATATGGGGTTTCACCATGTTGGCCAGGCTGATCTTGAACTGCCTGCTTCGGCTTCCCAAAGTGCTGGGATTATAGGCATGAGTCACTGTGCCTGGCCCCCTCTCTATATTTTTAAACAGCTTTAATTTAACCTATTTTATTTTTAAAATAAAGGGAAATTATTTTATTTTCGTGCTTTTGTAAGACTTTTCACATAAATGCAATCATGAATTGGAGAAAAATCTTTTATCACACTATATGGCTTAACATATAGTTGAAAAATGTGATATCTTAACACCACATTTTTGTGGGTAAATAATGCTCCACATAAATGATCTGTTCAACAGATACAAACACACACGCACACAAACACACACACATACACACACACTTTCTCTCTCTCAAATTGCAAATCAGTAGGCATGTTATCCACAAGAAGGCAAAATAAATTTGCAAGCTTCTGGTAAATATAGTTTTTACCATATGCCAGGAACTGAGTTATTTCTTATAACTGAAGTTTATTCCTTTGAAAGCCACAAGCTTAATTTTGGGGGAAGAAATACTTCTAAAATATATGACATGGATAGATGTCTTCTTAAATAAAAGCCACAGAACATAATTTAGGTTTCTGATTAATCAGGTTCGTCAAAGTGAATATAATCTATTGTGCTAACATATATATTACACTGCTTTCAGAGCTAGTTTATGTGTTTCAGACTCTCTGGCTCTGTGATAATGCTGTGGTTTCTGAGTTCCTTTCTCTCTCTCTCTCTCTCTCTCTCTCTCTCTCTCTTTCCCCTTGATTACTGCCATCCACCACTTTCAACTATAACTTCATTTTGTGGTCAGCACTGCCTAATTCTAACAATATCACCTTCACACTCACTTCTAGTGTACTACTTCTAAACTCTTATGTCCTAAGAAATCGGAATATCACTTTTGTTTGAATTCTGTGTAAAATAAAAGTAAATAGCTCTAAGGACCTAGGGAGAGGGAAGTCCTCTGACTAAATCAATGTATATTCTTGTAAGGATTTCATTATACATAACTGGGCTTCATAGAAAATATTTTAGTTTCTTCCTGATTTTTATCTATAGTTTGGATTGAATTACCAAATAATAATTCTTTAGATAAGAAATACATTCTTGAATTTGAAAATATACTACGTGTTAGGTAGATTACGTACCAATGCAGTCACATATGCTATTCTTATTCACAGTACACGAGTAAGGCTATAAATCATCTCACACAAACCGTGGAGATTAGGAAAACACAATTGACTTCAAATGTCCAATCTTTACAAAACGGTATTTGACTAGCTGTATGTGGACAAAGAAGTTGTTTACTAGTTCTAAAGGGTTTGGGAAGATCCGAAAGCCTAATCCAGGTGAACTAGGTACAATCTCAGGAAGGTAGGACTAACGTTGGGATTCAGCAAAGGAACTGAACCCTAATTTTCTTATCTTGTAGCTGAGAATAGCAATTCTCAACCTCTTTTTACCTCAGGATTTTCCACACTATCATGAGTAATAGTGGTTTGCCAGAGATTCTATTGTG
The DNA here is from genome assembly GCA_963573385.1 of Cacajao melanocephalus. Lineage (NCBI taxonomy): Eukaryota > Metazoa > Chordata > Mammalia > Primates > Pitheciidae > Cacajao > Cacajao melanocephalus. The sequence goes on along the minus strand of CAUYLG010041098.1, from coordinate 8,413 downwards.
GAAAAAAACTATCTTCCTATGTCAGAATACTTTTTGTGGCAATTCATCCAACCCAAAGCAATTTAAATAGTGAAGATAATTTATAATCCTATATAGCTGAAAATTCCAAAGTAGCTTCAGGTAACGCCTGATCCTGCAGTTCTATCAAGTCCCAGAAGACACTATTTCTTTTGATATTGATATTTCTTCTGTCTTCCTTGATTAATGTGTCATTGTAAGACTTGTTCTCTCTTAGTCCCATTATGGCGATCAGCGGCGCCCCAGCATATACGTTTCCTTTTTCATATGCAGCAGAAAAAAGTGAGCATTTTTGCCTTAGCATTTCCAGCAAAACTCCTCAGATTCACTAATTGCATTGGCTTCACTCACAACACCCCTTGAACCAATCTACATGGGTAGGGGAAAGCAATGAGCTTAATGGTATCACATGTAGTTTTCCCTTCTAAATGTATCAAACTCAAATGCCGATATAAGCCAGAAAGAGAATATAAAGAAAACAGGCCTGATGTGTACATTAGTCTATTAGAGAGTCTATGTCCCATAGAAAAAAGACTCAACTCCTACGCAGCCCCATGCAACTGATGCCACAGAAAGAAGAACCAGTGTCGGTGAGTATTGTGCCTTTTCAAGAGAAGTTGGAAATCCAGATTTTTATGTGAAGTTTTATGATTTTTTATTTAATTTCAAACTCCATATATACTATACCACAGACCTACAGAAAGCATCTGTAGATTGAATCCAGACTATCAGGATGCAACATACGTTCTAAAGAACAGAATGCAATGACCTGCTTTTGCAAGGATTCTGGTTCAATGAATGATTGTCTTTCTCATTGTTCATTAATCAACTGGCATTTTAGTTTTCTATTTTAGTCTCTGTGAGCTTGCTTAATGGGAATCCTTTCCTGAGGGACAGATCCTATCTTAGCGGACCAACCAAATCAAATTTCTAAACCTACCATGATGAGAATCAAACCCAGGAAGCAAGGAAATTACTAAAGTCTTCACCATCTTTCATGGATCATGAAAGCCAGCCCAGTAGCCCTCCCCGATTCACTGAGTCACGCCCACCTTTCTATTTAGGTTATAACACCTTTCCTTCAAACAAACAAACTGTACTATGAAAGACCCCCCAACATGTGTTATTTTTGATATAGTATGATTTGTGCAATGTGTACAAAAAAAATTCCTTTATACAATGTGTTATTTTTGATATAGTATGGTTTGATTCATAAAATTTAGATTTACTCTCAACTTCTGAAAAAGGCCCCAATGATATAAAACAAGGTATACCTCTATGTCAAATTTTTTTTTGTCCTAAGTAGACATGGAACTGTGTAATTTGGGAATATTTTGGTTCCAAGTATCAGAAGTCAAATGCAAAGTAACCAAAGCAAAATAAAATGGATGTAATGGGGAATGTACCTCTGAAGTCAGAGGGGGCATTTCATTAGTGCTAGACATAGCTAGATCTAGAAGCGCCAATACTTTGTCTACCTGCCACTTGTACTTGTTTTCATTCTCACAGAGCACCATCCACACTCGCCAGAGAGGCACAGGAGTGAGAGAAAGTGACCATCAGCTAACCCAGAGGTGTTTTGCAGCAATTTCAGCAGAAATACTGTGCCTAGCCTGACTTGAATCATACGCTCATCCCTGGACCAATCATTGGGGGCAAGGAAATGGGGTACTTTGGCTAGATCTGGGCCATAAGACCACCCTAAGATTAAAATAATATAAACTGTGTTTCCCCATAGGAAAAAACGATTCTACTCCCAAGAAAAGGAGACAAAGTTTGTGAACAGACAAAAGCACACAGGTCCACTACAGCAATTTACAAACTTTGAAATTAATCCTTTGCCTTATCTACTTCAGACAGAAACACTATTCTGCTGATGAAGAGGACACATTCAAATAAGTTCTATATTAAATCTAATTAAAACACAATAAAAGAGAATTTTCTGCAGTAATGTGAAATTCCTTGGAAAGTACAGTGCTACTTTATTATATGAAACATAGACATGGAAGAGAACCAGTAACGATGCAGGCCATCCATCAAGTGCTGTATTTTAAGTCTTTCTCCTTCTCAGTCTACCCGGAGTGTCAAATTATGCTGCATATGCCACATTTCTTAACTTAATAATCCTCTTGGTCATGACATTTTGGGCTGACTGAACATCATTCTAAACTCATGTGAGTCCATAGCAAAGTGAGCTATCAGAAAACCATTAAAGGACTGAGAGGGAAAGTACAAGTGGTACATGTGGATTCTTATATAAATCCGAATACAATTCTGAGCATTTAAAGTTGCATATTGCTATGCTATGCTGCTGGCCTTCAGGAAGTACTTTCTATAAGCCAGGTTGATGTCCCTGAATTGACAAGGAGCAGAAGAGGCTAGTATGGGGCACTGCTACTAAATCTGGTATTCTCTGGTGCCATTGACCTGTTTGCGATTTGGCAGCAGCAGTTTAGAATCACTAATGTGGTCAACTGAGAGGTATTGATGGTGCTCCTCTTCCCCCAAAAGCTTAGCACTCAGGTGCCTCGGTGTTGAAAATTCTAATTTTAGAATTCATGTGTTTGATTTATGCATCTTTCTCCACAGTCCTCTTTTAAAGTGATCACTTTACCCAATCCAGAGGTAACATATTAAGTCATTCTGTATATAAATGGTGTCTATTCTTTTTTTTTTGAGATAGAGTCTCACTTTGTCGCCAGGCTCCAGGCTCCAGGCTAGAGTGCAGTGGTGTGATCTCGGCTCACTGCAACCTCCGCTTCCCAGGTTCAAGCAATTCTCCTGCCTCAGCCTCCCGAGTAGCTGAGACTACAGGCGGGCACCACCACGCCCAGCTATTTTTGTATTTTAGTAGAGACGGGGTTTCACCATGTTGGCCAGGATGGTCTCGATCTCTTGACCTTGTGATTCGCCCGCCTCGGCCTCCCAAAGTGCTGGAATTACAGGCGTGAGCCACCACGCGCAGCAGTGTCTATTCTATTTTGTTTTCATCTTCCAGAAGGAACACTTACATATTCAGAGACCTCCTGGAACTTGGAGCTGGGGGTGGCACAAAAAGAGTGTCAAGAACAAAATTTAAAAGTCTGGCCCTATTGCTCATCAGTTTCTCAGTTCCTCAAGTGGAGGAGGTCTCTTCAGCTCCTCTACAGACTCTTCAAAGAAGCTCCTGATGTGTTAGGGCTGCTAGACCCACAGGCTTTGCTGCAACTCTGGAAAAGGTGTGAAAGCCAAACAGCCACACTGGCCAAGGAGTTGGGGGAGTGTGGTCCAGTGAAAGGATAGACCCTAGAGCAACACTCAGGCTGCTTTGGTTTCAGGGGAAGATCAGTAGAGCATATCCTTTAGGGCAGAAGTTGGATACAGTATGAAGAGCAGGAAGGCTTAGGTTGAGTTATAAGGAACGACAGTTTGGTCAATTACATTCTCTTAATGTCTAATTATTCCTCTTTCTTGCTTAACAAATTTCTCCTCTTCTATTTAACATACAATTTAAACATTTGTAAACTGTTATCACACTCTTGCTTAGTGACCACTTAGCAAAGCTGCATTTTAAATCCCTTTCATCATCTTTTATGGTAAATCAACCCCTTTCTTCAATAGATCTTTTTGTTCCCTCATTGATGGTAAGATTCTTCTCTTTTCTTTTCTTTCCTTTCTCTCCTTCCTTCCTCTCTCTTTCTCTCTTTCTCTCTCTCTCTTTCTTTCTTTCCTCTCTTTCTTTTTTCCTCCCTCCCTCCCTTCCTTTCTTGTTCCCTTGTTCCCTACCTCCTTCCCCCTTCCTCCTTGCCTTCCTTTCTTCTTTCCTTCTTTTTTCCTTTTCTTTCCTTCTTTTTCTCCTTTTTTTTTTTTTTTTTTTTTTTTTAAACTTATTCTAGGCTGGGTGCGGTGGCTCACGCCTGTAATCCCAGCATTTTGGGAGGCTAAGGCAGGTGGATCACCTGAGGTTGGGAGTTCAAGACCAGCCTGACCAACATGGAGAAACCCTGTCTCTACTAAAAATACAAAATTAGCCGGGCATGGTGGCGCATGCCTGTAATCCCAGCTACTTGGGAGGCTGAGGCAGGAGAATCGCTTGAACTAGGGAGGCAGAGGTTGTGGTGAGCCAAGATGGCGCCATTGCACTTTAACCTGGGCAACAAGAGCGAAACTCTGTCTTAGAAAAAATGAAAAAAATAAAAATAAATAAATAAATCTTATTCTAGAATTAAAACACTCTAGTTAAATACAGTGCTTTACCTCCCAGGCTTTAGCCTTGTTAATGGGGCCTGCATGATTACCTGCTTTGGCTGAATTCTTCCTCCACCTTTCAGCAGCTTTTCTTTATCTACAGAACTGCTATAGGAATGGATTCCATATTCTTCAACAATTGCTGCAGTATAGCCCTGTTTCTCAAATTTTATTGTACATCAAAATCGCCTGGGAGTGTTCCTTTAAAATATAATTTCTTTGGTCCCAGTTTCCTGATTAAGTAGCAATTCATTAATTACCTCCCCATTTTTAAAACAAGTACCCATAGGTAATGGTGATGCAAGTGATCCAGAGGCTACACCTTGAGAAACACTGCTTAGAGGAACCAGAAACCATTCTCCATTAATCACTTATGCTAGTGCTTTGCCAAAGGTGGTGGTGGTGCACAAAATAATTTCAGATGGTCCACAAATGCTATTGATATTAAATTATACAGGATTACATAAAGAGAAAGTTTTGCCTTTTATATTTCTTTCCCATTCTCACTTTAGTACAAGCTTGTCTTGCACATTTATCTGACACATTCTAATTAAAATTTTCACAAAGGAAAAACAGACCTCAAAGCCACAGGCTCAGGAGCCTCTGCCAGGCAGCAAAATTTAACTAGATTTTAAGAATATTGTTTTGCTTTCATTACATTTACTTTTACTCTTGCCATTTATGGAAAATGATATTGGTTTCCATCTACTGTAATGAGGTAAACTGTCCTTTTCAAATAAATAAAAACAATCTTAAGTAATTTAAAGAAAAATATATTAAATAAATAAATAGTAAAATTAGTATATGTATAAAGCAAAAATTGTAAAGGAAGCTTTTTGGTGGTAAAGAGACATAATGAAACTTGGGAAGGTGATTCACGGAAATATCAAGTGTGAGAAGGAAACTGTGCCCATATAATGCCATTAGTTTGACCTTTTTAAAAAAATTTTGCTGAATCATCTGTTGTCATTACCAATATTTTCGAGTAAGAGATCAATTGTTGTACTGCTGTCTCTTGGTAATATTTATAATTCACTAAAAATCACTCGTGCTCTTTGACTTACACTATCAACTTTTAATAAACCCAATCGTTTCATGGCTATGAGTTCACAATTTTGATATTTGAGTTTCTACTATTGAATGAGGGCTTGTCTCTTTCCTCTTTTTTTGGCTATACGTGATTCACTCCTATTTGCATACAACACAGTGCTAGACATTGTAGTATGGAGAAAGAAATGTAAGATCCATCCTCTAGGACTTTATAATCTAGTTGGAGAGTCAAAGGAAAAACACATAAAAGCTTGTGAAGGGGATTAGAATATACCACCCCGAAACATGCCACTTTTACATGAGGATTCTTCAGAGCTGAAAGCAATTGAAAATCAACTGAGGATTCTATTATAAAGACACATGCACACGTATGTTTATTGCAGCACTGTTCACAATAGCAAAAACTTGGAACCAACCCAAATGTCCATCAGTGAGAGACTGGATGAAGAGAATATGGCACATATACATCATGGAATACTATGCAGCCATAAAAACGGATGAGTTCATGTCCTTTGCAGGGACATGGATGAAGCTGGAAACCATCATTCTCAGCAAACTGATACAAGAACAGAAAACCAAACACTGCATGTTCTCACTCAGAAGTGGGTGTTGAACAATGAGAACATACGGACACAGGGAGGGGAACATCACACACCAGGGCCTGTCCGGGGGTGGGGAACTTGGGGTGGGATTGCAGGGGGTGCGAGGGGTTGGGGAGAGATGGCATTAGGAGAAATACCTAATGTAGATGACTGGTTGATGGGTGCAGCAAACAAACATGGCACGTGTATACCTATGTAAGAAACCTGATGTTCTGCACATGCACCCCAGAACTTAAAGTATAATAAATAAATTAAAAAAATAAAATAAAATTGTATTGGAAAAAAAAATCAACTGAGAAAAATGAAATCCAAAGCCCTCCTACCGAAAGAGGAGACACCAGAGAAACCGTGGAAACGAGTCTCCAGTCATGATGGGATGGGAGGTCGAACACACCTTGTTATATTCCATCCCTCACACGGCCATTAGGCTTTCTTCCCTAAGGGCTAAACAAAGCCAGACCCTTTAAAAGGCTTTACTGCTTATGTCAATCCACTGTCTATGTTGCCCCTCCCTTTTGTGGTTTTCCCACAACAACCAACCAGCATTCCTCCCTGATAAGAGACCACTGTCCATGGAGTGGTTCTGGCCAGTCTATGGAGAATGTGCAGTGACAGTTTTCATCATTGCTTCACCTTTTGATGTCAGAGGGCCAAATACTCCACCCTTGGATCATGCTAATGCTGCCACTTTTTGTACATGGGACTCATAAAGGCGCATAAGTCTCAATTGTGCATGTGCACATTTTTCCTTTCATAAATATTCATAACTCCTCCTATCACTTATTAAATATGGATATTTAACCACCCTGCTTAGTGTAAATTCTTGTTCCCTTTGCCCCTCTCTCAAAGTGTCTGTTTCTCACCAGAGGCTATGCTTTCCCGTCTGTCAGAATGGCCACCTTGCAGGCTGCAACCCTTAATGAGAAATAAAGCTCTCATTTCTAAATCTGTGAACCTCATCATTCTTCAGTTGAAACAACAAATGCAGAAAGAGTTCTTTGCTCTCTCTTTATCTGCATAAAAGCAGGACATAAATTTCCCTTTGTGAAGGTGTTTTCTCCCTATTCCAGGAAGGGAGAGAAGAGTAACTTTTATCATTGGAGATGGAGAGTCCATACGAAGATGAGTTTGCATAAACAGACCTTACTAAAATAATCCTTATCTTTTATTACATTCCCATTTGTTCTGTAGTTACTTCCTCATGATTTGCCATCCCTTGAGGCCTGTATTAGGCTGTTCTTGCGTTGCAATAAAGAAATACCTGAGATTGGGCAATTTATAAAGAAAAGAGATTTAATTGGCTTATGGTTCTGCAGGCTGTACAAGCATGCACTGGCATCTGCTCAGCTTCTGGGAAGGTCTCAGGGAGCTTTTACTCATGGCGGAATGTGAAGTGAGAAGAGGCACATCACATGGCGAGAACGAGAGCAAGGGAAAGTGTCAGGGAGGTGCCACACACTTTAAAAAAAACCAGATCTCCCAAGAACTCACTCACTATTTCGAGGACAGCACCAAGCCATGAGGGATCCACCCCCATGACCCAAACACCTCTCGCTAGGCCCTGCCTCTAACACTGGGTGTTACATTTCAATATAAGATTTGGTTGGGACAAATATCCAAAGTATATCAAAGCCCAACCCCCGTTTCCTTTGTTAAAATTATATATAATTCCCTGAGTCTACTTCTTTGAGTTTCACCTCTTTTCTGTGAACACCCTTGTACATAAATATTAATGAAAATAGTACTCCTCTCCATTTGTCTTTTGTTAGTTTAATTCATAGCACCCCAGGCACAAGACATTTTTTTTCTTCCATCTATTAGTATTTATTGAGCACTTCTTAGTTAGCACTTACTATACACAGCTAAAAGCTTTTTCATTCATTATCTCATTTTATCCTCACAATGACCTTCTGAGGTAGGTATTAAATATGTATTTATTGAACTCTTACCAGGTGCTTTATGTATGTTCTAAAATCCTCACAATGACCCTGTAAAGTCATGATAATGATCAGTCCCATTTTAATGAGGGGATAATTTTGGTTCCAAAGCCAAAACTCTTTCTGTTTTGCTCTAAACCCAATTTTACAAATGAGGAAACTGGGGTTTAAAAAGGAATAAGTAACCTGCTCAAGATCACATGACTGGCAAGAGATAGAACTGGGATTTAGTTTGACCCTAGGGCACATGTCCTTAACCCTTAGTGTATACTGTCTCACAAAACAATGGGCTAACAATGTAAAAGAACAATAGAGAAATGTCACATGGCAGAGTGTGGCAATGATAAGTTTAGCAGAAGAATTTCCAGACACTGTCTTCTTTTCCAGGAGAAAGCTCTTAAAATGTGTGTTGTTTTCAATTTCTTTGTACAGTGTATTTGTTTTTATATTGTTTTGCTTTTTTTTTTTTTTTTTTTTTTTAAAAAATAAAAGGGAAAAATAAAAATATAAAAAAAACACAAAAGTATTGGCCAAAATTATTTATTCCCCAAATATAAAAAAATGCGACAATTTATTTTT
>CAUYLG010041097.1:0-65084 GCA_963573385.1 Cacajao melanocephalus | reverse complement strand
GGCTCACTGCAGCCCAGACCTCTTAGGCTCAAGTTATCCTACCACCTCAGCCTCTTGATTAGCTGGGACTACAGGCATGCAACACCTTGCTCGGCTTATTTTTTTATTTTTTTGCTTATCTCCTAGGGAGCTTTGTGAAAGATGGCAGAATATAAAGAGAGGGTCCAATCTAATCAATCTGTGTAAATACTCATCTTTTGATTTATTCACCACTTTGCTTACTTTCAGCTGAATAGTCAATATTATCAGCAACATTTCTATTACTTTATGAACTTGAGTGTATATTTGGTAAAGATCTGCAAATAACAAAGCTGTTTACCTGGGAGTTTACAGATAATTAACCCTTAGTCTGTAGGGTTTTTAAAAAACTAATATTTTATTTTCAACTTTGGCTAAGAAAGACTGCATGAACATTTATAACCTCAAACTGACCACTACAAAGTATTGTGAAAAGTTAGACCATTTTAAATGAAAAGATACTAAGAAATGGAAGCATTACATGTCAGACTGCTAAACATAGCATAAGGGATCATAAATTAAAAGAACTGCTTGGTAAAATGAAGGTAGAAGGTCAAAGAATTTCCAAGGTCCCTTCAAAGGTGTATTTCTTTGAGTAACAGGAAAAGACTACATGAGGAAATTCAGAAGCAGAAATAAAGAGTTGAATTTTTAAAAATTATAAAGTACTCTTGAAAAATACGTAACTATAATGGCATGGTGGGCTACAGTTGGCATGAGAGGTAAGCGGTGAAAACAAGGTCTGTTTGTAGAAATGAGTAAAAAACTTGCCTCAGGAAACTTGTGGAACAAAGGAACAAATGTATATAGGCAAAATTACATATGGGTGGAATGTTCATTAGATAAATTATTTTAGAAGCAGGCCTTAAAGGCCCCCAAAGAAGCTGGTGATAGCAGAATTAACAGTAAAAATAGAAATTAGATGAGTAAGGTTTGAAATAAAAAATCAGTAATTATATTTACTATACTTTAGCAATTAAAAGTGCTGGCAGGAACAGAATACCATGCAATATGTTGAAGACTGAATGATTTAGTATCATATTTTAGAGTTCAAAATATTAAGAGAAGAGAGGAAAACATCAAAAAGGATCAACAAAAATTTGTTAAACGTTCCTAAGACTCTAGAGATCTCACCACTGCTATTTCTCCAAAAGCATCTCACTTCCTATCACCTTCCTAACCCTAGCAGCATGCCTATGTTCTGGTCACAGCTAATTTTCAGTTTTTTTTTTTTTTTTTGAGACAGGCTCTCCCTATATTCACCAGGCTGGTCTCAAATTCCTGCGCTCAAGTGATCCTTCCGTCTAGGCCTCCCAAAGTGCTGGTATTATAGGCATGAGCCACCACACCCAGCCTATTTTTTTTAGGACTAGAAATTAATTCTAAAACTAAAAAAAGCTCTATGAGGGAAGGAACTGTGTCTCTCCTGTTCACTGCTGTTATCCCAAGGCCTACTATCATACTTGGCATGCAGTAGGTACAAAATAAAGAACGGTTGAGGTTGGGCATGGTGGCTCAGACATCTAATCCCAATACTTTGGGAGACCCAGACAGGAGGATGCCTTGAGGCTAGGAGTTTGAGACCACCCTGGTCAACACAGCAAGACCCTTGTCTCATAAAATTAAAAAATTTTAAAAATTAGCTGGATGTGGCAGCATGTGCCTGTAGTCCCAGCTATTTGGGATACTGAGGCAAGAAGATTGTTTGAGCCCAGGAGTTAGAGGATGGAGTGAGCTACGATCATGCCACTGCACTCTAGCCTGGGCAACAGAACGAGACCTTATCTCTATTAAAATAATAATAATAAAAAAAAGAATGGTTAAATGAGTTAATAGTTTAATAAGTAAATAGCTAATAAGCAAATTATTAATAAGCAAAACCATGAAAATAATATAATGTAAACTATAATGGAGTAGGTAGACAAATATTTCTTCTAAGGTTGCCTTTACAAACACAGTATGTTTCCCCAGTCTGTGAAATTCTGGCGCCACTATGACCAAAAGACCCTGGTATATCTGCCAGGAATCAAGGACAACACTCAGTAGGGGAGTCAGAGGCTACATAGTCAAAAGTCTCCGAGAATTGTGTACAAGAACCAACAGTCCTTATGCTGGGATTGATTGTGTAAAGGGGCTGGAGAACATTTCTATTTAAGAAAAGCAAGCAAATTTGTTCAACTGCTACTTCCTAGTGAGTAGCTATGGAGAATCTACTTTGTTCCAAGCACTAAACCAAGTCCATAGAAGATGAAGAATTATATAATGGGATGTCTGCTTTCACGAAACGCAGAGTCTAATAAAAGAAACACACATATACATATACAGTTTTCTTCAACCTTGAGAATTATGTTCTTGAAAACTCAGTGACAGGATAATTTGTAGACTAAAAACAAAAGAATTTAAGAGACAACAGAAATGTGGCACAAAGTTCATAGTGAAAACAGGAAGGTCTTATTATATGTGAGATATTTATACCTTTAAGAACAGTTTTTCATGACAAAAGTATCATTTCCTATGATATTAAAATTTGAAATTCAGTTTATTAAGGCCCTTCTTTAAAGTTTTAAATTCAACAGACAAATCTATTCTACTTTGCATTTTAGCAGTTTATTTAATTTTAATGTTAATTTTTGAGACAGAGTCTTGCTCTGTTTCCCAGACTGGAGTGCAGTGATGAAATTTTGGCTCACTGCAGCCTTGAACTCATGGGTTGAAGGGATCCTCCTGCCTCAGTCTCCTGAGTAGCTGGAACTAGAGGCATGTGCCATGACACCCAACTAATTTATTTTAATTTATTTTGTAGAAATGGGGTCTGGCTACGTTGACCTGGGTGGTCTCAAACTCCAGGCGTCTAGCAATCCTCCCATCTCGGCTTCCCAAAGTGCTGGGATTACAGGTGTGAGCCACTGTGCTGAGCCAAAATTTTAGCAGTTTCTGAATAATGTTTGATAGGTTCCATTCAATATGGTCAAACATTTTAAAACTATAATATTCAATTTCCTTCTTAAATACTTCAGTTGTATAACTTAAAATCCTCTCAAATATAAAATTAGTTCTCAAATGATGATCAACTTTCAAATAATTTGATTCTTAAGTTCTCTTAAATATTTTAATAGGTACCTTTAATAAAGGCTTGACTTAAAGTCTAAATCAATAACAAAATAACTCATTTTAAATTAGAATTAAATGTTTTATATGTTTCTCTAAAAAGCCAATTTTATTTTTCATTTCAAGGGCATTCCAAATGTGCTCAGATTCCAAAACATAGAAATATTAATATGATAATTTTGATTTTCTTTAACAGTTGTACTTAATTCTAAATATTCTGATAGAGGATGCTTACTTACGAAATAATTATGTCATCTTAAGACAATTTCAGCATGGCTTTCCCAACACTTGAGCTTTCACAACCAGAACTTTTGGCTCTTTCGGATTCTTATTAGGGGACCATGGAATCGGTTTAGCATTACTTGTTATCTATCATATATCAATCGGGTTCAACTCATAAGTATCTGATTCTTCCACCAACTCCATAGATATCTCAGTCCTAGCCTAGCCGATTATATTACATGGTTGGTTTTGTCCTTTATAAGCACTTAAGATGTACACATGCATTTTCTGGCCACCTTTGATGTGAATGTAGCCTTATATTTAAAACATATCCTTTCTGTTTCCTAGGACACACAATTCTTATTAATACTATAACAATAATTCAATTTTAAATATTTCAATGGCTTAGTTCGACAATTCAGTTACAACTGCTGAATCAGTCAGAATTTGAGTTACACTGCATGTAACAGGAAGCCCAAAGAGCAATTGTTTTTAAAAAAATAAGTGCTTTTCATTTTCTCATGTATGAGGAATATAGAACTGGGCAGATTGCTGATATGGCAACTTCATTATGTTATCAGACACACAAATCTTTATATTTTTCACCCAATCTTCCCATTCTCATGGACAAAAGACATTCCATGCTTAAAAAACAAACAAATGAAATAAAATTAAAGTCAGCATATAAAATAGGGGGAAAATTCCCTTTTTAAAAGGTATGTAAGCCTTTAAGCTTTTTAAAAACAGCTTTATTGGGCCGGGTGCAGTGGCTCACACCTGTAATCCCAACACTTTGGGAGGCCAAGGCAGGTGGATTACCTGAGGTCAGAAGTTCAAGACCAGCCTGGCCAACATGGCAAAACCCCATCTCTATTAAAAAATACAAAACATTAGCCAGGTATGGTGGTGGGCACCTATAATCCCAGCTACTCAGGAGGCAGAGGCAGGAGAATCACTTGAACCCAGGAGCCAGAGGTTGCAGTGAGCTGAGATTGTGCCACTGTACTCCAGTCTGGGCAACAGAGAGGGACTCTGTCTCAAAAAAAACAACAACAATAAACAAACAAACCAAATAAAAGACAAAACCTCAACTTTATTATAATTAACATACGAGAAATTGCACATATTTAAAGTATACAATTTGGTCACTTTTGACATATACTTTTTTTTTTTGACACTTTTGTACATACCTGTGAAACCATCATCATAGTCAAGATAATGAAATTAACTATCCAGGCCAAATATTTCCTCAAAATCTCTTAGAAATATCTTCCTACAGTTCTCCCCCCTCCCACCAATACCATCCCCAGACAACCAATATCTGTTTTCTTTAACTATAGATTAGTTTCGCATTTAATATAGCTTTATGTAAATGGAATAACAGACCTAGCACAGGGGCCCATTCCTGTAATTCCAGCACTTTGGGAGGCTCAGGTGGTAAGACCACTTGAGCCTAGAAGTTTGAGACCAGCCTGGGCAACATAGTGGGACCTCATCTCTACTGTAATTAACTAATTAGCTGGGAGTGGTGATGTATGCCTGTAGTCCCAGATACTTGGGATGCTGGGGTGGAAGGATTGCTAGAACCCAGGAGGTCGAGGCTTCAGTGAGCCATGATTGTACCACTGCACTCCAGCCTGGGTGACAGAGTGAGAACTTGCCTCAAAATAATTAAATAAATGGAACAACAATATGTACTGTTTTGTCTGGCTTATTTAGTTCAGCATAATTATTCTGAGATTGATCTATTGATAACATGGATCAATAGGTCATTACTTTGTACTGCTGATTAGTTTTTGTGTATATACAGTATAACTGCTTATTTGTCGATTGATGCACATTATGATGCCCATTATGGTTGGTTTTGGTTTTTGTCTACTACATGTAAACTGTGAACATTAACAAGGCTTTGGATGGATGGATGTTTTCATCTCTCTAGCAAATACTTAAGGTGAAATGGTTGGATCATATAATATGTATATTTTTAACTTTCTAAATAAAATGCCAAAGTATTTTTTAAATGGTCATGACATCTTCCATTCCCACCAGCAGATGAATGTTCCAGTCCCACCACATCCTTAAAAGAGTTGATATGGTCAATAGGTCTGATTTTTAGGCATTTAATTTGGTATACAGTAATACCTTATTACAGTTTTAATTTACATTTTCCTAATAACTAATAGACTTCAGGCGTCATTTCATGTATGTATTTGCTTTCCATAAATTGTCTTTGGTGAGGTATTTTCTATCTTTTAATTGAGTTGCTTGATTTTTTATTATTGAGTGTCAAGGCTTTTTATATATTTTGGTTATGAATCCTCTATCCCATATATGATTTGCAAATATTTCTACCAGTCTGTGACTTGTCTTCATTCTTTAAGAAGTGCCTTTTGACAAAAGAACATCTAGAACTAATAAGGTCTCATTACACAAGATTAACATGCAAAAATTCATGATATTTCTCTAAACCTTCTATGAAAATGTGGATGCCAAAATTAAAAAATAGATGCCATTTATGATCACTAAATAAAAAGAACTACCTAGATGTTAATCTAACATAACATGTATTGGACTTGTGTACCCCAAACTCCAAAATACTGATGAGATAAATCAAAGAAGATCTAAATAAATGGAAAGACAAACTCTGTTCATGGATTTGAAGACTCAACATACTGGATACAGTAAAGATATCAATGCTCCCCAGATTGATATACAGATTTAATACATTTCTATCATTAATCCCAGGAAGAAATTTTGCAGGTATATATAGATTGCTCTAAAATGTATACGGAAATGCAAAAGAACTAGAATAGCTAAAACAATTTCAAAACAGAATAATAAATGGGGAAGGAATCAGTTTACTCAGTTTCAAGACTTACTAGGTAGTTGCAATAATGAAGATTGTATGGTATTGGGAGAAGATTAAACAAATAAATCAATGGAGCAAAACAGAGAACTCCAAAATAAACCCATAAACAGGCCTAGCTAATTTTTGACAAAATGCAAAAGTAGTCCAATAGAAGAGAAGGTAGCCTTTTCCACAAAGCTGGTGCTGAAGCCAATGGAGATACATAGGCAAAAACATTAAAACTGACCTAAGTCACATGTCTTATACAAAAATTAACTCAAAATGGGTCAAGAGATTAAATGCAACACATAAAACTATAGCACTTTTACAAAAATAAAAACATAAGAAAAAAGCCTCTGGAACCTAGGGTTAGGCAAAGAGTTCTTAGACTTGAAACCAAATATATAACTCATACAAAAAAAAATGATACATTCGACTGTCAAAATTAAGAGCTATCAACTCTCTGTTAAGAGATGAAAAGAAAGCTATAGATGGGGAGAAAATATTTGCTCACCACCTATCCAACTAACGATTACTACCTAGAACACATAAAGAATTCTCAAATATCAAGAGTGAAAAAATAAACAATACAATAAGAAAATAGGCAAAGGGTATGAAGTGGTATTTCACTGAAGAGGATACAAAGATGGCAAACAGGGACATGAAACGAAGTTGACCATGATTAGCCTTTAAAAAATGCAAGTTGAAACCATGAGATAACACTGCACACTTATATAAATGGCTAAAAGAAACAAACAGACGACAACACCAAATGTTGATGAGGATCTGGAGGATCTGGATCTAGAGAATGAAGGAATGTAAAATGGTACAGCCACTCCGGAAGGCATTTTGATACTTTCTTGAAAAAAGTAAATGTGCTACTTACCAATCAAATAATCCAGCAATTACATCCTTGGGTATTTATGTCAAATAAACGAAAAACTTATGGTTACACAAAAACCTGTACATAAATATTTATAGCCGATTTTTAAAATAATAGCCAAACGCTGGAAATAACCCAGGTCTTCAAGCGAGTGAATGGTTGAACCAACTGTGGTATACCCATACCATGAAATACTACACAGCAATATATATACATATACACATATATAGATACACATACACATATGACATGTTGATATATGCAACAACCTAGATGAATCTCCAAAGAATTATGATGAGTGAAAACAGTCACTTCCAAGAGTTTGTATGTACACTGTGTGATTCCCTTTAAATAACATTCTTGAAGTGACAAAATTATAGAAATGGAGGATAGATGAGTAACATCCAAAGCTAAGGAGAAGGTGAGGGCAGGAGGAACGTTAGTGTAGATATAAAAGGATAGCACAGTAGAGCCTTGTGGTGATGGAAATGTTCTGCATCAGTGTGAACATCTTGTTTGTGGTATTTTATATTGTACTGTAGTTTTGCAAGCTGTTGCTATTGGAGGATACTGAGGAACGGATACATGGGATTTTTGTGTGTTATTTCTGACAACTTCATGTGAACAAGTTTAATTAAAACATAAAGTGTCTTTTGAAGTAGAGAAATTTCCAATTTTGGTGAAATATAACTTATCAATGGTTTTCTTTTAGGGATTGTGTTTTCAGTATTTTATTTTAATTAATTTATTTATTTATTTTGAGACAGAGTCTCACTCTTTCACTCAGGCTGGAATGCAGTGGTGTGAACAGGACTCACTGCAAACTCTGCCTCCCAGGTTCAACTCTCATGCCTCAACTTCCCTTATAGCTGGAAATACAGGTGCGTGCCACCGTGCCCAGCTAATTTTTTTTTTTTTTTTTTTTTTTTAAGTAGAGACTGGGTTTTACTATGTTGGCCAGGCTGGTCTCAAACTCCCTGCCTCAAGTGATCCACCAGCCTCAGCCTCCCAAAGTGCTAGGATTATAGACATGAGTCACCACACCTGTTCATTTAATATTATATTTAAGAATGCGTTGCCTAATGCAAGGTAGCAAAGATTTTTTTTACCTAGTATTTCTTCCAGAAGATTTTCAGCTTTAGGTTCTAACCTTCCATTCTATCATCCATTTAGTTAATTTTTGTGTATGACTTAAGCTATGGATTGAAGTTCATTCTTCTGCCTGCGGATATCAAATGTTCCAGCATCATTTATTGAAAAGACTGTCTCTTCCCACTTAATTGTTTTTCACTGTGTTGAAAGCTTCAACCTTAGGAAACAAGAAAAGGAATAACAAATGATGTATTATTGTTCTTTTAATATGTTGAATATATTGTTTGATTTGATTTGCTAAAATTTTGTTTAGAATGTTTGCATCTACGTACATAAAGAAACTGGTTTTGTAGTTCTCTTATAATTGGTTTTGGAACCAGGGTAATGCTGATCTCATAGAATGTGTTGGGAAGTATTCTGTACTCTTCAATTTTCTGAAAGAATTGATATAGAATTACATTATGTTTCCTTAAATGTTGGTAGACTTTGCCAGTGAAGTTGCCTGGGGTTGCAATTTGCCTCAAGGGAAAGTTTTAAACTACGCATAGTTTCTTAATAGCTAAAAGGCTATTGGAATAAGCTATTTCTTTTTGAGTGAGTTTTGGTAATTAGTCTATTTCAAGGAATATGTCCATTTCATAAATTTTTCCAGTATGAAATATTTATAATATTACCTTATTGTCTTTTTAATACTTGTGGAATCTACAATGATGGAACATCTCTCATTCCTGATATTGATAATTTGTGGCTTCTATTGTTTTTTCCTGATCAGTCTTGTAAGAGGATTATCAATTTTACTCATCTTTGTCAACAACCAGCTTTTCCTTCTTCTTTTTTAATCCTCGTTAGGTTCTGGGGTACATGTGCAGATCATGCAGGATTGTTGCAAAGGTACATACACGGCAGGGTGGTTTGCTGCCTTCATCTGCCCATCACCTATATCTGGTATTTCTCCCCTCATAATCCCTCCCCACCCCCCGCTGTCCCTCCCCTAGCCCCCCCAACTGACTGCACTATGTGATACTCCCCTCCCGGTGTCCGCGTTCTAATTGTTCAACACCCGCCTATGAGTGATAACATGTGGTGTTTGGTTTTCTGTTCTTGCATCAGTTTGCTGAGAACGGTGGTTTCCAGATTCATCCATGTCCCTAGGAAGGACTGGAACTCATCATGTTTTAATGGCTGCGTAGTATTCCATGGTGTATATGTGCCACATTTTCTTTATCTAGTCTATGGTTGATGGGCATTTGGGTTGGTTCCAGGTCTTTGCTATTGTAAACAGTGCCACAATGAACATACATGTGCATGTGTCTTCATAATAATACACTTTATAATTTTTTGGGTATATACCCAGTAATGGGACTGCTGGGTCAAATGGTATTTCTATTTCTAGGTCCTTGAGGAATCGCCACACTGTCTTCTACAATGGTTGAACTAATTTACACTCCCACCAACAGTGTAAAGGTATTCCTATTTCTCCACATCCTCTCCAGCATCTGCTGTCTCCTGACTTTTTAATGATCACCATTCTAACTGACATGAGATGGTATCTCATTGTGGTTTGCATTTGATTTGCATTTCTCTAATGACCAGTGATGATGAGCAATTTTTCATATGTTTGTTGGCCTCATAGATGTCTTCTTTTGTAAAGTGTCTGTTCATAGCCTTCGCCCACTCTTAAATGGGTTTGTTTGTTTTCTTGTAAATCTGTTTTAGTTCTTTGTAGATTCTGGATATTAGCCCTTTGTCAGATGGGCAGATTGCAAAAATTTTTCCCCATTCTGTTGGTTGCTGGTCTACTCTAACGATTGTTTCCTTTGCTGTACAGAAGCTCTGGAGTTTAATTAGATCCCATTTGTCTATTTTGGCTTTTGTTGCCATTGCTTTTGGTGTTTTAGCCATGAAGTTCTTGCCTATGCCTATGTCCTGAATGGTTTTGCTTTAAAACTACATCCTGAATTTGGCTTATGCCTATGATGTACTAGCACCTACCTGACCAATCCTCCCCATGAGAACAGCTGCAAAACTGGGTAACATATATTTCAGAAAAAAATCTATGCAAAGCCTTAAATATCTACCACGGCAGGCAGGATATAAAATGCCAAAGTCCCCAAGGAAGGGTACTGAGGTGAGTATGATAATCTACTCTACTTTTTCACTTTAGTAACTTAATGAATCATTAACAAGATTTGTGTAGAGTCTAAGAACCTAGTTAGAAACAGCTGCGCCAGCTGATAACCAAGTTAAAAACAAGGCAGAATTTTGGCAGTCTCACAGGGAAAAAAAGAAGAAATTAAAGGGCATAGACCTGATTTCTTGTGTGCCCAAGATCCCAAATAGAAGGGAAGAGAAGAGAGACCAACTTTTCCTCTTTATAAATTCTCTGATATATATTCCATGCTGCCAGAGAGGTGGAGAAGCCAAGTAGAAAATAAGTCATAAGGGGCTAAGAGGAGCTGAAATATCAGCCACCTTATGATATAAGAGAGATAAACATTATAATTCAGAGGACTTGATGGTGAAGAGACCATGATAAACATCCCATAATTTTATATAGACACTGCTGGCAGACTAGGAGAGTCAACTGGACATGGCTTTTATCTGACCAAGCCTAAAATCAGCCTTGAGTTGGCTCTGTACAAGACTAGTGGTCTACTACGAATCTAACTACAAATAATAACCTGAAGGAAGTAGTATCTAAACTAAATAAATATTGTCCAGAGACTTTATATGTAGAAGGCATAGCATCTTTTTATACTTGGCACATAACATTTTTTTTTAAAAATTATCAGAAATTCCAAGAAAAAGGACCAAGAAATAAACAAACAAAATGAACATATCTACAGATGACACACATATTAAAGCCATCAGACATGGATTTAACATATAATTTGCCTGTAATCCCAGCACTTTGAGAGGCCAAGGTGGGCAGATCACCTAAGGTCAACAGTTAGAGACCAGCCTGGCCAACATGGTGAAACCCTGTCTCTACCAAAAAAAAAAAAAAAAAAAAAAAAAACACCACCACAAAAAGTAGCCAGTCATGGTGGCAGGCACCTGTAATCCCAGCTATTAGAGAGGCTGAGGCAGGAGAATCACTTGAACTCAGGAGGCAGAGGTTGCAGTGAGCCAAGGTCGCACCATTGCACTCCAGCCTGGGTGACAAGAGCAAAAAACTCCATCTCAAATAATAATAATAATAATAATAATGATGTATAACTTGTCTAAAAATAGATAGCAACATAGAAAAGTTTACTAGAAGACACATATACACATTTTCTTTGACAAAGATATATTTAAGTGTGTGTCTGTTTTTTAGAAAATCTCAGTATCCAAAAATACAAATGCCCTAGCTGTGTTCTTCCTTTTTTCTCTCTTCCTTTTATTTTTTATTTCTTGGCTTAAAAAAAAAAAAGATTCTATATCTCCCTCTTTCTTGGTCTTCTATTGCTATGGGTTTGCTTCTCCCTAAGTGATCAGGGCCAGTGGATCGTGACTGAGGAGGCCATCAAGGCTTCAGAGATGGCCTGGACTGGCCAGGCTGAGGCATCTAGAACAAAAAAGGCAGACAGGGCTGAAAGGATAGATGGGGGCCGGTAAGACTTGAGAGACGGGGGCTACAGAGGTGACCAAAGACTGGATCAAGGAAGTGACCCAAAACTGCAGAGAAATCAAACACGCAATTACACATACAATATTTTTCCATGCACGACAATTTACATGCAAAAATAACTAATGGCAACGAATCAGCAGAGCTGTTCTTTAGTGAGGAAGGCAGTGAGTATGGGTGCATAAACAGTGCTTCCAGCGTGCAGATTAGTTTCTATTTCCTCATCTGGATAGGGAGGTGTGATTTTGTGTGTCTACGTGTAAAAATTCACCAAGCTGCATACTCAGGATTTGTAACTTTCTATGTTCAAGTTATACAGTCATAAAATTTTTACTGGAAATATAAATTCTGACCTGAGTGTTTATGAATAAATTAGAATTAGCATAAAATAAGGCAGGAAGAGTTAAGTGTTTGGCAATATGACTATAGGTCTGGGAGCATAAAATTGTTTGATACATGTATTAACTATAAGCAGCTCCACATATAAAAGGAAAATTTGGAGGCAGGAATTGATGATGGAGGAAGCTAGAAAAGCAGGCAGAAACTAGTGCATGGAGGAACTTTTATATAATACTAACAATTTTGGCTTCTAATCTGCAGAAAATGGGAAACATGGAAGGCTCAGGAGTGGAGGGAATTGATTTGGAATGAGGACTGAGTTTTACAAAGACGATAACTTTCCATCAAACAAATCGTTAAACAAAATAAGAAGCTTAGGATTGGAGAAGCTGTGAGGTAAAAGTTGGTGGCAAGTGTTAATTTTGTTTAAATGTATATCTGTGGACAAATGTGACCATTTTCACAGAAAAATACAAATGTTTTTAATTTTGATAACTTAAAAATAATATGGTAACTTACAAAAATGTGGTGGCATATATAAGAAGACATTGGAATAACATGTAAAAATATTGCTTTCCTAATTTTTTATTTGATACGATTTGAAATTGATAGATTTATTAGATGATATATATTATAAGGGCAATGTTAGTAATAAAGTTAGCAGTAAAGTCATTGATATAAGAAATAGAATCTACAAACATTATAGACTATCAAAACTAAAACCCAAATCATACATATAAAGCAAAAGAAAACACAAACCATTGAGCTAATGACAGATGCTATAGGAAACATTAAAAACAAATGGAATAACACAAATGACAGAATTCAGAACAAAAAATATCTCTTATAGAGACAAATGTCAGTGAGATACACTAACCTATTAAAAGACAAAGACTCAGATTATATCAAATAATAAAACCTAACTATTAGCCATATATATGATACATATCTGAAATTGACTCAGAAGTTTGAAAGTAAAAAGACAGAATAAAATCACATCGGGCAAACCCAAACAAAAAATAAATCACAGCCCACAACATTGATATTTAAGTTAAATCCAAGACAAAAATTTAAATGACAAAAGGATCCATATATAATAAAAGAGACGCATACACATCAAAGTGTTCATGTGGTCTTCATGCATCAAATAAAACTTTAAAATGCATAACCAAGAATTGGGAGCAATAAAAGGAGAAAAAACAGAAACATGATAACTAGCAGAGTTTAACTTCTCTTGCATTGCATGACTAATCCAAGTAATAATAAAAAATTTTAAGTGAAATTTAAAAAGTAGACTCAACATTGTGATCTTGAACTTTTCCCTACTGTATACCCGGAAGGTAACTTCTTTTTAAGTACCTATGGGAAATTTGCAAACATTGGCCATATTTTAGGCAAGAGAAATCTTCTAAAAATTCTCAAATGAAAGTAATATGGATCATATTTTAAAAATAATTTGTATAAAAACTATTAAATAATTCCCAAGTAGAAATGAAAAATTAAAAATCCTCCAATATAGAAACTTTAAAAATTCTTCTATTGTGTTTAAAAAAAATCAAAACCAACATTTTACAACATTAATCAGGAATTATGAAATAATTATCAGGAAATCAATAGATTGTAACCAAAACTAAACTTAAAAAATCTCTCATGTTACTAGACTAGAAAAAATGAAAATGATGATTTCAAGGAAAATGAAACAAATTGAAGGTGACTAGGGAGAATTTAAATAAACACAGAAATTGTGAATTAAAAATTAGAAAAAATAGTGGAAACTCTAAAAATCCAATTTTTAGGTAAAAAATAAAAGAGGGAGACCAGATGTGGCGGCTCACGCCTATAATCCCTGCACTTTGGAAGGCTGAGGTCAGGAGTTTGAGTCCAGCCTGGGCAACATGGACCTGTTTCACTAAATTACAAAAAATAGCCGGGCATAGGTGGCACATGCCTGTAATCCTGGGTAGTCAGGAGGCTGAGACATGAGAGTTGCTTGCACCCTGGAGACGGAGGGTGCAGTGAGCTAAGATGGCACCACAGCACTCCAGCCTGGGCAACAGAGCAAGACTCCATCTCAAAACAAACAAACAAAACAAACAACAAACAAAAAACCTGTGTGTCATGTGAGGATATTCACTTCTCTGACATGTCACCATCTTGATCTTTGGTGACCCCATGCGGGATCCATACCTCTCTGGACCACACAGTTTAGAGGGTCTCACACAACACTCGCATGAAAAATGTAAATTTGTAAGTGAACACATTCTGTTCAGTGCTAACAGAGAATTCTGTCAGTTTTAACTCCAAGCTAGCCAAAGCCCTGAAACCATTCTGGTGATTATCATGGTTGGAGGCCCAGGGAAATATTCTCCAAGTCTCTTGTCCTATGTTTTGAAATAAAAGTCAATTCCATCAGAAATATTATTTAAGTCTGTGGGCTGTACCACTGCATGGAGCAGAGATGGACACTGTCTCAGAGTCTAGAGAGTATTTGAGGGGTGCAAACTTTAAAAAGTGAAAAGCTAACTTTTCAGATAATTTTTCTCATTATACCAAAGTAATGGTCTACAAAATGTCTCATTATAGTATAACAAGGATTTGCAAAACAGATTGTAATTTCTCAGTGGTCCTGTGTGTTCGTTTTCTTGTCTTGCCTTTCTTTTTAATGCTTTCTTTCACCCACCCTAAACTGATCTCTTCTCCAATCCTCTGCGTGCCGGTAAATAGCATCACTGTGTACCTAGTTTCCAAACATCAGAAACCTGACAGTTCCCCTATCTTCTTTCCTAACCTCTTCCTCACCCTGAATCCAGGAGCAAGCCCTTTCTTTACGACTTCCATATTTCTCACATTTTTTTTCTCCATTTTCCTATGACTATTTTACTCTCACAATCACCACTTCTCATCTGTACTCTTCCAATCTTCTTCTAACTGTGCTTTCCCGGTTCATTCTCCAGACTTACTCTTGGGTCAACAGAGAAGGAGATCATTTCCTAAATAAAGTTAAAAACCAATCTTTTTAATAATAGTGAACCAATAATTATAAATAAACTGCCTAATGGGACCCTATAACACATAAATAGAATAACCTATACTACCAAGAGTGAACAGATGTTCCAATATTAGGATTTCTATTGTCTAATGTATTAATGATCACTCCATACAGATCAAAATTGTTATTGATAAAATTAAGCTCTTATCCCTGATTTAACTTTTTTTTTGTATTATCAATATCTTGTGAAGAGGCAGCATATCTTAATATACAATTACATACAGTCATGCACAGATTTATTAACAGAGAATCACTCTGAAAAATGTATTATTAGACAAATTTGTTGTGTGAATATCCTAGAGTATACTTGCACAAATCCAGATGGCATAGCCTACTCTATAGCTAGGCTATAAGGTATAGCCTATTGCTCTTAGGCTGCAAACCCTTACAACATATCACTGTACTGAATACTGTGGGCAGTTGTAACACAATAGCAGATATTTCTGTATGTAAACATGGTATAGGTACAGTAAATGTGTGGTATTACAATCTTATGGACCCACCATCATATATGTGGTCCATCATTAACTGAAACATCATTATGTAGCGAATGGCTATACATAAATACATCACATTTTCTTTGTGCATTTTTATTTATGTGTATATGTATTTACATTCTTTATACACACAAATATTCATATTGTTTATAGGAGATACATGTATTCATATCATTCATATCACTATGTAGATGTGATTCTAAGGGTTTTTTCTAGCATTTTTTTTTTTGCTTTCTTTTCGTCCTTCCCTTTCTAACTTATTCTCTTCACCAAATAACCGGTTCATCAACCTAGCAAATAAATATATTTTCATATTTTGGTTTATGCCTATGTAATTATATATAAACATATCTGTACACAAATATATACAAATATGCATATTTATAAATCCATATACACAAAGTAGTTTTTGACATTATTTAATAAAAATATTCTTATACTATACAGAATTTTTTATGTATTGCTTTTCTCCCTCAACAGAATACCTGATGGAAACCCCTCCCCATCAACAAGTATAGCTCTGAGACATTTTCTTTCTGGGATACAGTCTGTCTATGATGTAGATACCTAATATATTATTCACTCAATAATTGAAACTCACATTGTCTCCTCATTTTGTTACCACAAACAATGCATCATAAAAAATCTGTATATACTTGTAGTAAGTTGGTTTCATTGGGAAATGAATTCAGAGTTTCTGTGACTTGCTGCAGGAGGCTTTTGGGGAGGCATTCCCAGGAAGAACATCTGTGACGGGTGAGAGGACCAGGATTGGGCAGAAGGAGCCGCTGAATTGCAATGCAGTTGTGTCAGAGGCCTTGAGGAGTTTGGGTGGCTCTGAAATTAGGTGCTCACAGTTGTCCCGATTGATGCAAGGAGGCTAAGGCCTCTGTACCTCCATAGTGGTTGGTGTCCCCAGAGAGGGGGCACAGCCTTGGATGGGGCAGCTTACTTTGACTATGGGCAGTTCCTGGAGAGCAACTTCACTGAGTGATTGCAGAGCTTTCTCCCTTAGCATCTTAGCTAGGCTGGAACTACATTTCCCAGAATCCCCTTCCCTGTATTGTTCTAGGTTCCTTTTGGACAAAAACGAAAGTAGCAGGAGATATGGAAAGCAGAGGTAAAGCTGCCACTGTTTTGTTATGTCTAGAAGTTGGTACAGGCCGGGCGGCGGGGCTCACATCTATAATCCCAGCACTTTGGGAGACCGAGGTGGGTGGATGACTTGAGGTCAGGAGTTTGAGACAAGCTTGGCCAACATGGTGAAACTCCGTCTCTACTAAAAATAAAAAAAAATTAAAAAAAAAAAAATTAGCCAGGCATGGTGGCGCATACCTGTAATCGCAGCGACACAGGAGGCTGAGATGAAAATCGCTTGAACTCGGGAGGTGGAGGTTGCACTGAGCTGAGATCATGCCATTGCACTCCAGCCTGGGTGACAGAGTGAGACTCTGTCTCGAAAATAAATAAATAAGTATAAGAAGTAAAATCGGTACAGGGTGCTGGACACAGGCAGCTTGTGTACCTTTTCGCTAATCTACTAGCTCACCTGACTGATTAATGCATTCACCCTTAATTTCCCCGACTCCCACCACGTCTACTCTTTTGGCTTCTCTGACCCTGTGCAAGTCAGTATGCAGATGTGTGATGTATGGTACCAGCTGCTCCTGGAAGTCCCCCGTGGCATTGAGGTTGGAGGTGGTGAGAGACTTGGACTCCAGTTTGTCTTCATGCACTGCAGTTCGTTGTCCCAGTGTCAGCGTGTTCTTCCTTTGTCCACGGCCAGCTTCCCTTTCTGACTGATGGTCTGGCTGACCTACGGTGACTTCAGGTCCCACATCAGACGTAGGGCAAGACATCTCCACTACTTCCCACCACCGTGTCAAGTATTGTCTCTAGAATGTATTCTTTATTTTATATCAGCTATAGCAGGTCTGCTTCTCTGACTGAAGACGATACTCCTGACATCTGGGGAATTAGTGACTTAGTCCTGAGGGAAGATCTGGGTGGTACACCACAGTGTCCGACCATAGTACTAGTCCTTTATTTCAATCAAAGTGATTCCCAGGATTAAAATGGCCGGAATGAAGAATACATGTGTTTTAAATTTGATAGATGCTGCCAGATTGCTTTCCTCAAAAACAACAGTAATCCACATCCCCACAATGAACGTAGCAAAGCCAATTACGTGCATCCTACACAAGACACAATGCTGCTATTCCTCTTAAATTTTTCAGTCTCATAGTTATAAATAAACACCTTACAACTGAAATTCACATTCCTCTCTTGCTATTAATTTGAATCTCTCCTGTTCGATGACAATCTGAGTATGTTCTTTTGTGACTGGTTTGTAGCTTTTGCCTGGTATTTTCTATTGGAATCTACAGATTTTTCTAGGGAATTTTTAAATTTCCTTTGGACATTAGAGACACTAACCTTTATGTGTTATCTGCCTTGGAAACATGTTAGTAAAAATCTATTTTTATCATCCATTTGACCTTGTTAATGTTTTATCATCAATATTGTACCTTTTTTTACATTGGAATGTTTAGTTCCTTGGGAATTCTTCTGGGAAATGGCATAAAATAGGATCTAATCCAACACTTTCCACAAATTTGACAAATACTTTTGGTAAATATATGTATTTCTGGATTTTCTATTTAATTTTGCCAATAAATTTTGAATGAATTAGAAATAAATTTGTAAATTTTAAATATGCTAAATACACATAAAATAAATGGCAACCATCATGATTAATAAAATAAAGTGTTTGATTAAAAATCAGGAACAAACTTACTTTTACTGAAATTGTTTTGAAAGTATGAATCAATGTAGTAAGAAAATCAAGTATATACAAATGGAGGCAAGTCTATTATTATTTGCACATGATATGATTGTGTACTTGGAAAGAGAATCAACTAAGAACTATTTTAATGGTAAGAGAATTTTACAGATCGGCTGGTTAAAAAATTAATATATAAAATTAAATCACTTCCTAGATGCAAATGGTAAACTTAGAAAATCAAATGCAGGAAAGAGCTGATTTACAAGAGCCACAAAAAAAATAAACTGCCTAGGAATACACTGGAGAAATGTTCAGTGTCTGTTGGAAGAAAATGATGAAACCCTACTGAGGCATAAAAGAATAAATTGAAAAAAGGAAAAGGCACATTTCTTATGGATACATAGGTATCTTATTCACCCAATTAGGGATCAAAAAGTACAAGTTTTGAGACAATTTGAACCAACCAGTGCCAGTCACTTCAGTAACAGGGAATGAGGTTTCACTAACTGGCTTCACACTTTTGGTATTGAGGGGAAAAAAAAAAAAAAAAAGCTTAAAAATAGAATTAGTGGGAAAAATACAGCCAAGATGGAACAGTGGTCCTCAGAGTAAAGAGTGCATCAGAATCTCCTGCAGGGCTTGTTAAGACACAGATTGCTGGGTTCCTCTTTCAAAGTTTTCCATTTTGTCGGTCCTGGATGAGGCCTCAGGTTATGTATTTCTAACAAATTCCCAGGTGATGTTGATGCTGCTGGTTCTATGCTTTGGAAGCCCCTGGCACAGAGAAAGATTTATCTGAAAATTCCTTCCATGTCATAGAGCATAGAGAGTCAGGAAAATGTGTAGAGTCTCATTAATTTCAGAAAGAGCATACATATATTAAGTATAAGACTATTCAATCATTTCACTTTAAAGATAGTAAGCCTTGAGTTCTGGAGTAGGTAAATGAGGGCTGAGTTATCTGGCTACTCTGACTTTTGATGTGGATCTTTAATTCTCATTGCTGACAAGTTTTAGCCACTGAGGTTTCCTCAAGGTCCCAGGTCTGAGAAAAAAAGAGAAATATCTAAGCATTAAAAAAAAAATCCACAAAACTCCTAAGGATATACTAAGGAGATTTTAGCTCCAGCTGGCCTGACAGTCTTAGAGAGCCAAGTGTAGGGATGGACTCAGTAATTAACCACAAGCAACTATGAGAATATTCAGTCCATTTGTTCATGTGCCCCAAGAGGGTGACCTAAATGACATGGAGGCCAGAATTAATAATAACAAAAGCTACCACCTGCAGTGGGTTAGAAAGGGCAAGATCAGTGTTGAACTATACCAGCCCCTGTTGCAGTCTGATGCTATTAACAAGGCTGGGGGGGGGGGGGGCTTTGAATCAAGAGTGCTTGGAAAGCAAAGCAGAATTCCACCGAGAGAAGTGCTAACTAAAGAAAAACTGCCCCTCTGTCCCTAGCCACACACTATAGGTGACCCCCCGCCCCAAAAAAAGGGACATTTGAACCTGATTCACCAAGTAGCCACAGCTTCCTAGGGGTCACCAAAGTAACATCTTTTTATATCTGCTTCATTACATGGTGGCCTCTAATGACTGTCTTTTGTTATCTCAGGTTGTCATAAGAAAATGCCATAAATGGCTGGGTGCGGTGGCTCACGCCTGTAATCCCAACACTTTGGGAGGCCATGGTGGGCAGATCACCAGAGGTCAGGAGTTTGAGACCAGCCTGGCCAACTTGGCAAAACCACGTCTCTACTAAAAATACAAAAATTAGCTGAGCATAGTGGTGGGTGCCTGTAATCCCAGCTACTTGAGAGGCTGAGGGAGGAGAATTGCTTGAATCCTGGAGGTGGAGGTTGCAGTGAGCAGAGATTATGTCAAAAAAAAAATTGTGTTGAGGTCCCTCTTTTGGCTTGAAGACATCTGCTTTATGGCTGTTTCCTCAAGTGGCCTTTCCTGGGTTCATTCTGTCTCTCCCTCCCTTTCTCTGACATCTCTCCTTATCAGGGCACTAATCCCATCATGGGTCTGTTTACTTCTTATAGACCCCGTCTCCAAAGACCCTCGCATTGGGGGTTAGTGCTTCTATACATGAAGTTGCAGGGCAGGAAAGGGAGTACAAGCATTCAGTCCATAACACTGACCCAACTTGATTGAATTAAGCAACAGTCCTCCTTTCCATTTAAAAATAGAGTAAGAGAGAAAAAGCCTGACCTGGGCCTGAAAAATCCCACTTGTGCAAAGAAATGAGAATTGGTTGTCTAGCTCTGCCCAGTTGAGCAAGTTTCAAGACAGATCATTCTAATTGTGGGCAGCTTTCAGCACTGGTGGAAAACTTCCTCAAACCCCTTTTTCTGCAACTCAGAGCAAATGTTCTTCTCCCTTCCTTGTACATCTAGAGAAGAGGAGCAAATGGAGAGGCAAGTCGTGAAGCCCAGGGAACGAGACTGAAAAAGACGCTTTTCCCAGGCTGTCAGTCAGGTGGCTGCTTTTGTCACAGGAACTAGGAATTGTGAATTACGGTCTCCCTCCCTCCGTGCCAAAGCTGCTCCCCCGTGGACCTCTCTCATTGTTTTCTGACTATTTCAGATTCCTGTTAAACATCCCTGAGTTCAGAAGCCCTTGTTGTGAGGGGAGAGAAAACAAGCAGTTGACTAAACCACTGCACACAGGTGTCAGTGCAGAAGCAATGCCTTTTACCAAACGGCACGCACCCTAAGGCATTTCCAAGGCGCACTTCAGAGGCTTGAATGTCTTGGTAGAATAACAATAATAACACAAAGATAGTGTTTCATCTTATACATCACAATTCAGTGAAAATAATCTGACTTCATTTAAGGAGCAGCACAGTGAGTTTAGAAAACTAAGGCATTTGAATCATGTAATTCTTCCTACCAGGGCATTTGCGGTGGTGGGGTTGTGAGGGCTTCAGACTCCACTAGCGTAACAAAGTGCTGTTAAAGCTATAGTCTGAGAATGGAAAGGTGGCTGTTCACACACACACACACACACACACACAGCAGCCAGAGTAATCTTGCCAAAATGGAAATTTGAGTATGTCACACAGATGAGCAATGAGTTAACAAAGGTTTGAAAGTGGTTAAAATGCAATCCAGCCTCTGCCACAAGCTATGGGATGTTGGGCAAATCCCATCCTTCTCCAGATTTTGTTCTAAGATGAAGCTATTGTTGTCAGAACACTGAACAATTACTATATTCCAGTAACTGTGCTGGAAGCTTTTAAAATATCTTACTTAATCTTTACAGAAAACCTGCATGGCTGGGAATAGTTATCCCCTTTTTACAGATAAGGAATACTAGAGTGAGAGAGTCAATTCCTTATTTAAAAATCCCATCGCCAGTAGTGAAGAAGTAGGATATCAACAAGGATCTGTTTGACTAGTTATTCACACATGCATTCCTTCACTTAATAAATTATTATTCCATGCTTACATTGTCCTGGATACCACTGTAGACAGAAGACATCAAAAGTAGCTTGGACTCTACCCTTACAGCATTTATTCTCTTGAGAAGGGGAGGGAGAGTTATTAATTAAATGCATCAACCTATACCTGTAAAATAACAATCCTTCTAAGCATTGTTAAGAAAATGAGAAAACGTAACAGGCTATCCCCTAGTCTGGGAGTTACGGAAAAGAAGTGACATTTGACATGAGACCCGGTGAATGACTAGAAGTTAACTGAGTGAAAGAGAAGGGATGGAGATAAGACATCGGGTTATCAGCCTACAGATATGTGAAGTAAGGGAAGTAGGTGAAATCATCCAGAGGTAAGACAGTGGTTTTGCCAGCCTATGGAATGTCTAAATTATTAACCTAGCATATGGTCTTGGCTATGCATAGGTTTTGCCTGAATGCACTATCTCACAGGGCTACTGTGGGTATGAAATGATTATGTATTTAGCGTTTGGACCAACAGGCAAGCCACATCTTTACCAACTTTTATAAAGGATACAGCACGGAGAGAAGCAAACCTAAGGTCAAATCTTAAGGGACATCAACACTTAATTCCTCAGCAGAGGAGGCTAAGCATGCAGACAGGAAGGGAAAGGAGCAGGGCGAGCTGTGGACTGTCACAGAAATTGGGGTAGGAGGGTTTACACGAGAAGGAAGAGGGATCAACTGGGTTAAGTGCCGCTGAAACAGCAGGAAAGACGTTCACCTTAATGTTGCTCATTGGATTTAACAATGCAGAGATCCTTGGTGAGACTAGAAATACCTTTTTAAAAAAATTGTATGAATTTAAGGGGTATAAGTACAGTTTGGCTACATGGATATATTGCTTAGCTGTGAAGTCTGGGCTTTTAGCATAACCATCACACAGATAATGTACATTGTACCCATTAAGAAATTTCTCATCTCTCACGCTCTTCCCACTCTCCCACTTTCCTGTCTTCAATGTCCAGTACTACACTCTCTCCATGCACGTTTACGTGTTATTTAGCTCTTACTTATAAATGACAACATGCAGAATTTGACTTTCTGTTTCTGAGCTATTTCACTTAAGATAATGGCCTCAGTTCCATCTATGTTGCTGCAAAAGTCATGATTCCATTCTTTTTGCGGCTGAGCCATATTCCACTGTATGTATGTGTATGTGCATATTTGAAATCAAGAATTGGAGTCTTTCAATTATGTTTTGTTTTCGATATTGATTAGGGTATTGTGAGTCCCTTGCATTCCCACATAACTTGTATGATCATTCTTGTCAATTCTAGAACAAAATAAGGCACTGGGATTTTGATAGACACTGCACTGAATTTGTAGATAAATTTAGGTATATTCCTATTTAACAACATTAAATTTTCTGATCCATGGAAAGGGGTAACTTTTCATTCATTTCAGTCTCCTTAAAATTGTAACAATTGCTTTGCAGTTTTCAGTATACAATTAATTCTTACATGTATTTGGTTAAATTTACTCCTAAATATTTTATTTGGCATTTTAATTTAGGGGAAATTTAAAAGCAAGTGGAATTGCATCTCAGTTTTATTTTCAGATTCTTGGTGGCTAAGATATAAAAATACTGAATATTGTTAGCTTATCCTATACTCTTCTGAACTCACTTATTACTGCTAATAGTCTTTCTTTGGCTTAACAAAATTATAGATGAGATTTTTTTTATCTGTAAATCATGATAGTTTTACATCCTTGTTTTTAGTCAGGATGCCTATTATTGTTATTATTATTATTATTTGGCTTGTCTACCCTGGTGAGAACCTCAATACCATGTTTAATAGGAGTGGTTAGAGAAGACGTCTCTGCCTTATTTCCAAGCTTAAGGGAAAAGCATGCAGCATTTCACCATTAAATATAAGGTTTTCCTCTATTTCTAGTTGACTCTTTTTTTTTTCTATCATGAAAGGGTTTTGAATTTGGTGAAATAATTTTCACCATTGATTGAGATGATCATGTAGTTTTTGCTCTTCATGCTATAAACATAATATTGATTTTTGTGTATTAAACCAGCCCTGTAATCCTAGGATAAATCCTTCTTGGTCACAATGCATAATCCTTTTCATCTGTTTCCAGATTAATTTTGCATGTGTTTTGTTGAGGATTTTGGGTCTATATTCATAAGGGATATTTACTGTTTTTTTCTTGTGACATCTTTCTCTGATTTTGGCATCAGTCTAATACTAGCCTTGCAGTATGAGTTGCGAGCAAGTCCTATTTTGCCTGGCACATCTTCTCATCAAATATTCACATGAGCCCTGTTTCCTCTGTTTGAATGGAATCCTATGGTGCTTCAAGTATACATATGTGATTTGTCATGGTCCTAGTTCAGGATGATCTCTATCTCTTAATGCTTCTCTGGACTACTGCTTTGGTCTGTAGATATTTTCTGCCCTCCTGATGATGTCCTACAATAGTCCTTCACCCGTTCCGCCACTCATCACTCCTACAACATCACATGGAAGTGTGTTTTAAATGCTCCTGGGAAGGCTGGCCAAGGAAAAAGATTGTTCTGAATTCCTCCAACCCTTTTAACTCAAGCTGACCAGCTGATCCAGACTAGTGAAAACATAGGAAACAGTAAAGATTTAAAAAATGGCCTTTTTGTTATCATGACTTACGGAATAGTCAGATGTAATTAACCTAGAATACTACTGAAAGATACAATAATGTATGGAATATACCTGATGCTACAGGAGGAAATAGAAAGAACTAGGCTATACCTCTCCAGCAGTGGAACTAGAGAAAAGATTATCAGTCAGTGCTGAAGAATCTCATTGGCCCCAGTTCCAAGGTAGTGGTTAGTTAGCATGGAGTGGTTTAAGACAAGTATACTTTAGCCTTAAGTGATTACCTGTAATGCTAAGTAAACCATCTCCAGTCATGGGCACCAAAGTACAGAAAAAACACACAGACATATGGGCAAGCACAGGGCTCTCATCTTGTAAGCTGAGATTATTGGTTCAGGTTTTGGCCCATCGGACTATACCAAATGAGGGGATTAAGAATCCTGAACAAACCCACTTCAAAATGGACTGCTTTTCTGACTTTTTCTTGTTTTCTTCAACTTTTATTTTAAGTTCAGGGGTACATGTACAGGACGTGCAGTTTTTTTACATAGGTAAACATGTGCCATGGTGATTTACTGCACAGACCATCTTGTAACCCCGTTATTGAGCCCAGTATCCTACAGCTATTCTTCCTGATGCTCTCTTTCCCACAACAGACGCTCAGTGTGTGTTAATCCCCCCATGTGTCCGTATGTTCTTCTCATTCAGCTCCCACTGATAAGTGAGAACATGCGGCGTTTGGTTTTCTGTTCCTGAGTTAGGTTGCTGAAGATAATGGCTTCCAACTCCATCCATGTCCCTGCAAATATATAATCTCATTCCTTTTTATGGCTGCATAGTATTCTATGGTGTATATGTACTGCATTTTCTTTATCCAGTCTATCATTCATGGGGGAATTTAGGCCGATTCCTTCAACTTGAGAATTCGATGAGAAATCTCCTCACCGGCCTTTGCATTCTAGAAAGCGGTATTTATTTGCCATATTTTCAACTGTGCCTCTTATTTTTAGAGTTAAGAATTTTAAAATATATACAGTCATGCATCACTTAAGGATGGGGATACATTTCAAGAAATGTGTCATTAGGCAATTTTGTTGTTGTCCAAACATTATAGAGTACAGTTACAGAAACCCAGATGATGTATACATTTTTAATTATACTAAATATTAATTTCTTCTATTTGATCTGCAATGCCAATATCAAGTGCCATATATCAGGTTGTTAGATATGTTTCATTATGATAGTGGTATCACTATCATATCTGTGGCCATCATTCCCCAACACAGTGTTACATGGTGCATGACTGTACATCATTTGTCCTGTCTTCCCACCTCCCTGTTTCTCATTGCAGTTGCTATTTATTGTTTTTCCCTGGGTAACGGAGTATGAGGAAAGAAATAAACATTTTTAAAAGGCCTTGATGCTCTTTTTTTCTGTGACCTCTTTAGTGGCTTTGGGGATAGAATTGGATGTTACAAGGGAAGTTTTTCCACCATCTTAATTAGGGTTTCTGAAGTTTAAAACCAACAATAATCTCATTATTTGTTATTTTTTAGAAACCACAGGAGAAAAAATGGGAGGATCCTTAGCTCTAAAGTCACACTGTTAAGGCCATCAACATTTTGATCATTTTATTTTTACTTGTATAATAAACTTATTAGACCAGGGTTTCTAAGAATGTCATATGAGCAACAAAATGGCAAACTGAATTCTTTGAGGGATACTTTTGAGTCCTCTGAGAAGCTGAATTACTAACTGCTTCAAGAAATGAAAACGAGAAATTCAGGTTAGTTTGTCTGTTCGTTACTGCAGTAAAGGATAGATCACAGCTAAAAATGACGTGGCTAGGAAAAAGTTTAAATTCCCTATTAAAAAGAAAAATAAAATAGACAGTGAAACAGTTCAAGCTTAATTAAGACCTTGACAAAGAGCTGTTGTTCAAAACATAGGCTAAAAAATTAAATTGAAATTAATTATTAAAAAGCAGTATGTCTGAATGCTATTCATTGACTTTTCTGATCTATCAAATAATTTCCACTTAAATTTAAGGAGAATGAAAGATGAGAAAGATCTATGGATATGATGAAGAAACAATATTATGTTTCTAGGTAGCAGTGACAAAAATTTATGCTCTTTCCCATCAGGAATTAAATTTTGAAGTAGGGTAGAACAAGAACAATATAGTCAAGCAATATGGAATTTTTGAGTTATGTTCCCAAGATGCAATTCTTTAAGGAATATAAGAAATTAAAATCATGCAAGCCAGCCAGCGTTGGACAGGAAAATTGTTACGGATCTCACTGGGGACCCAGCGTTGCTAATGTTTTCAGTAAGTCATCACTGCTTCTCTAATTACGCTGATGCTGATCTGAAGATAGCTCCAAAATGGTCACTAGACAATGTGACAACACACACAGCCTATGGCATGATGCATTCCAAGGAGGGCTGCCAAGGCCAGTCTTGGGTTAGCACTCTGAGAGGTGCTGGGGTGCAGTGGGTAGGGGAGCACACTCCCCACCTGGGTTTGGATTCTGGCTCTCCTTCTTGCTCACTCTGTAGTTTTGTGGAATTCTCTCAAGCTCTTTGCCCTCTATTTCCTCTCTATAGAGCATGCATAATAGTAATATCCAGCTCATAAGATTAAGTTTAGTATGATGCATGGGACATGCTGAGTTGCTCTCAGAATATTACCAATCATCATTATGGTTATTGGGGTGATGCTAATAAATGTCCAGTCAGTGCTGTCCACTGGGAGATGACCTTTGGCTCATTCTGAACTGCACTGTTATTCAAGGCTTTGTTTCTTTCTTCTTATTAATCTCCAGGGAATAATATTCCATGATGGTGGCATTTTGGATACAGACACTATTTCTTAATGTGAATTAAGGCCCCAAACAGCAGCTAGTTGGATGAAGTCCAAACCCTAAAAAGAAGGGACTGGGATTGGCAAGGATTTGAAAAATTGTCAGGGCAGCAATCAGATGATTTGAATTTACAAGAAGAGCCACCATCTCATCAGGAAAAGCAGACAGCAAATCAGGAAATTAAATCCTATAGGCTGGGTTAATCTGAAAGCAGTAAGAGCAATGCCTTACCGCCGCAGCTTATTAGATATTGGGTAGACTTCCACTAACCCTCAGGTGGTCTAGATATTAGGATGTGCTTCCCAGGGCATTCAGGTGATTGTCTTGTATTTCCGTAGCATTCTTTTCCAACAGTCATTATGTTTTATGTCTCATCACCCAAATATGCAACAGCTGACAGCGCCATGAGTGGACCCCTGACCTAAAGGCACACATCTACAGTCTGGCTAGTGGCCCAGGTAGTCTCTGAGACGTTTCCCAGAAACAATTATATTGTCAGTTCCAGGATGTGACAGCTAACCTATCAGCAGAAAGTCATGGGTAAGAACTTCACTAAACAAGAAAAAAAAAAAAAATGATAGCAACCAGGGATCTATAGTGTACACAAAAATAGTTGTATGATAACGACATGACAAATATAACAACTAGTGTTTCTCCCAGTGACTAAGTGATCAGCAAACATTAACATCATGTTGAGTATATTGGTGTTTTAATAGTATAAAAACTATAATAGATGTTAACAAGATTTGCATCTAAATTAGGATTTTAAAAATAAATTTTTGAAAATTACAAAAATGTATGCTGAACTCTCCATAAAACTTAACTATCCAGATTATTATTTATTTGGTGTTTCTGGATGGCTAAGATTTAGCTATTATTGAAAGCCATGACTGATGAAATAAATGGATGGTTCTAAGTGTCTTCTCTTTCTGAGGATGTTTCAGACAGGTGAACTTTGGAGGGCAAATACAGACCTACGAAAATTGATCACAACTTTATAAATGGTTAGAATTGGAAAGGAAGGGAAGTGAGAATTATTAAGACTCTCCTCCTGTAAGTAATATGCTAAGGGATTTACCTACTTATACTTAAATTTCAGTATTTACAGGAGATAGACAGGCATCAGTATCTCTTTTTTTCTTTGAGACTGAGTCTCGCTCTGTCACCCAGGCTGGGGTGCAATGGCACAATGTCGGCTCACTACAACCTCTGCCTCCAGGATCCAGGCAATTCTCCTGCCTTAGCCTCCCAAGTTAGCTGTGACTACAGGTGCAGACCACCATGCCTGGCTAATTTTTGTATGTTTATTAGAGAGAGTTTCACCATGTTGGCCAGGCTGGTCTCGACTCCTGACCTCATGATCTGCACGCCTGGGCATCCCAAAGTGCTGGAATTACAGGTGTGAGCCACTGTGCCTGCCAGTATCTCTATTTTAGAGATGAGGATACTGAGCTATTTGTTCATGTATTCTATGTTGTTGCTAAACAAATCATCCAAAACTTAGTGACTTAAAAAGCAAGACTTTACTATGGCCTCTCATGGCTTTGTGGGTTGACTGGGCTCAACTAGATAGTTTTTGCTTTGGCTTTCTTTTGCATAGCTGGGGCTGCAGTCATCTAAAAGCTCTACTGAGCAGGACATCCAAAATGGTATCATTATTCACATGTGTAGCACCTGAGCTAAGATGGTTTAATCAGCAGGAGCCTGGCTGGGTCTCTTTCTCTCCTTCTCCCTCCATGCGGCCTGTCCACATCAAGTCTGGGCTTCCTTACAACATGGCAGTGGGAGGCTTGTCAGACCTTTTATGTGGTGGCTGGTATCCTCCAGACTGAGCTATCGGTTTCTTATGTCTTGCACTCAGAAGTCTCAGTATGTGGGCCCAGCACAGTGGCTCACGCCTGTAATCCCAGAACTTTAGGAGGCCAAGGCAAGTGGATCACTTGAGGTCAGGAGTTCAAAACCAGCCAGACCAACATGGTGAAGCCCCGTTTCTACTAAAAATACAAAAAAATTAGCCTGGTATGGTGGCTCATGCCTCTAATCCCAGCTACTCAGGAGGCCGAGGCATCGCTTGAACCTGGGAGACAGAAGTTGCAGTGAACTGCGATCACACTACTGCACTCCAGCCTGGGTGACAGTGAGACATTGTCTCAAATTAAAAAAAAAAAAAAAAGTCTCAGTATGCCCCTCCTCTTGGTAAAGCAAGTCACTCAGGCCAGCCCAGGCACAGGAAGATAAATTAGACCCCATCTGTCCCTGGGAGGAGTGTCACAGGATCTATGGCCATCTTTTAAAAAGTTACACCATAGTAACCCAATTAGTATGAGAACTGAATCTTGGTATATCATATAACAACATCCATATCATGTTTAGGAAAATTAGCCCTAGAACACTTCTTGTGTTGCTGATTCAGTAGCTGAGTCCCAAATAGGCAAAGCCATGGAATTAAATTCAAAATATTATCTGGGAATTTTTCTACATATAAGACTGTCCAGAACTGATTTGTTCAAAAATAAGAAACTACCTCTAAGAAGGAGGTGCAAATTCAACTAATTTAAAGCAACTCAACATAATGCACTATCAGAAATCCTACAGAGAGCTCTCCAGAGCAAGCTGTATATGCTGGGATTTGCAAGGCCCTAAAACCTAATGGCCGTGCCAGGACAAAAAGCCGCATGCATTCTGCTCTTTCTGCATAATCACCAGGTGGCTGAGACTTAGAACAGATGGGCAAGTCCCAGAGAGTGGCTCATGTCATACATCTGGGATGTTAACATGTTGGGGTGGAACGTCCCTGTGCTTGTAGTAGCAGAAAATCTTGTGCTTCTCTTTGCATTTAGAGCCATGAAGAAAATCACCACTGACCTGTGAATATTCAAGAGGAAATCCAAAAGTGATGACAGTCCTATGAACCAAAAAGACAGAGGACAGAGACAATTCCAGGATTTTAGTGTTTTTCATATGTCACAGACCATACATGAGCATATTTGGAAATCACCAAGTGTGGTGAATATAAAAGATATCATTGAAAATGGGGAGAAAAATGTTATCAGGTTTTTTTAACCAATGGTGATAATGAGAAATTAGACCAGACATTGTTATAAAAATCCATCCCTACAAAACCATTTTATATAAAAAATAATGAGAACAGAACTAATTTAGTTAGCTAATTATCACATGCATTTCACATCAGCCCAAAAGCAACCAGAAACCATTAGCTGTACACCCTGCCGTTCTCATCAAGCAGGGGATTAATGGGAACAAACCTGGAACTGGCTTTTGCAGAAATGAATCTACCATCTTCAAAAGGTAATAATCGCCACGGGCCTCCCCTTGTGACCTCCACTATGCAATGAGGTTTCCCCTGGAGCTTTGGGGAGCAGAAGAAATCTTTCTCTTCCCCTCTTTCTGGTTGCCCCCTCCCACCCCAGAGTGCTGGAGGTATAAGGTGAATGAATCGCTTAACACAGATAGTCCTAGAGATTAATACATCTTATTAGTGACAGAACAAAATCTCAATGTCTTTAGCCCCTCTTCTGAAACAGGCCTAGCAATCCATACATGGCCTTGATCATCTGTTCTTGTCAGAATATGAGGTTGGGAGGGGTTTTTCCCCCTATGCTTATAGCTATATGTGGTTCATACATGGTTCATATAATTTGTGCCATTGCTCATCTGTCAAACATAAAGCTTCATTCATTT
Organism: Cacajao melanocephalus; assembly: GCA_963573385.1. Taxonomy (NCBI): domain Eukaryota; kingdom Metazoa; phylum Chordata; class Mammalia; order Primates; family Pitheciidae; genus Cacajao; species Cacajao melanocephalus. The sequence goes on along the minus strand of CAUYLG010041097.1, from coordinate 34,021 downwards.
AGTCATCCATTCATTCAAGCGACACACTGTATTAGGTAATGAGAAAGAAGACAAATAATCCCCATATTTAATGAACTCATAATATGTTGCATAAGAAAAAAAAAGCTAAAATTAGAGTGCAGCATGATGCGTTATGACCTCTTTCTAGGACATGGATAAAGCCAGGGATCAGGAGAGCTTGACCTGAGGACTGACAAGCACAAAGACAGAAATAAGCATCTAATCTGGGTAATTCTTTTAGACAGAGGACAAGCAAAATAGACAACACGTAATTTAAAAACAATGAGCATTCTGCAGGCTTGGAGTATAAGATTCATAAGAGGAATTCGCAGATGAAATCAACCTGCTACTTTGTACTCAGTTTAGTCCACCGACCTGCACTATCAACAGCCCCTGGGAGCTCTTTAGGAATGCATAGTCTCAGGCTTCCCTGCAGAACTGCTGAATCTGAATCTGATATCCCAGGTGATTTGCATGTATGTTAGAGTTTGAGAAGCACGGGACTAGGGCACCCAATACCTGACAGATTACTTGCAAAATGATGAAAATAAAAAATAAACCTTCCAGACCCTGACACACACAAACCTGCCAGGAGGCAACTGCATTTGAAGATCCCGAGAATTTTGAGAATTCTTATTCATCTGTCCTGTACAATAGAGATCATGCCTATCAGCCCATAGTTCTCAGTTAGCAACACTGGTTTTTGATGAGTTTGCCTACGTTTCCCTCATCGGTTAAGATGTCTAGTAAGATACTATTTTGACAGTATGTTTCTATTTTTGGTAATTTTTTTAACCTCATGGTTCTTCTCCATTCAAAAGAGACAATGAAGGATCCACTGCCTCAGGTTAGATTATTTACTACGGAGCTGGGAAAATAAAAAAAGTAAGTTCTAGTCTTTTGAGTATCAAGATGGAATTTGAAGGGGATATGCTTTAGGAGTTAAAGAACATAAACTTTAATCTTCAAAATTCTGAGCCACAAAGAATTGAAGGCACAAACCTCAGGCTATCAGTGGTAGGCTGGGATGAAGAGATAAAAAGTCAAGCAACCTTGCTTCTAGATTAGGTAAAAAGTCCATGAGTGGTATGGAGAAAAGAGTCAGGAGACCAAAGGGGGAACTTGGATGATTATGAGTCCTGGAAAAGAGACTCTATATCTGTATTCTAGACTGAGGCTTAGCACCCCAGAGATTTGTGAGAGAGCACCTGGGCCTTATCTCCTGGGTCGCTTCAGGTTTCTGTGAGCTCTTAATAGGAGAGTTCTTGGTGCCCCTAGATAAACATGGGCAGTATGATGTTCTGAAATTCCAAAAAGAGAAAATGACAAAATGAATGATGTATTAGTCAGAGCTCTCTAGAGAAATAGAACCAATAGAAGAACTATCTATCTATCTATCTATCTATCTATCTATCTATCTATCTGACTAACTCTACCTCTCTCTCATATATATATATGGAGCTCAGCCTCCGTCTGGAATCCAGGGGTACCTTATTCATCCAGAACTCATAATCCCATAATCATTCAACTTCCTTCTTGAATAATTACAAGTCCTGGTTAAGGTTTTATATATATATATATACACACACACACACATGCATACATACTACACATACACACATATAAACATATACATATATGTATATATAAACATATACATGTATGTATATATATAAACATATACATATATAAACATATACATATATGTATACGTATAAACATATACATGTGTGTATATAAACAGACATATATGTGTATATATACACATAGACACACACATCTCCATATGTATGTGGATAAAGAGAGGGAGTTATGATGGATTGGCTTACACAATTATGGAGACTGAGAAGTTTCATGATTGGCCACCTGCAATTTGAAAGCCAGTGAGTTTCATTCTAGTTTAAAGCCAAAGGCCTGAGAACCAAGGAGCCAATGGTGTAAAGTCTCAGCCCAAGTTGACAGACCCAAGAATTAGGAGCTTTGATGTCTGAAGGTAGGAAAATTTAGATGTCCAAGTTCAAGCAAAGAGCAGATTTGCCCTTCCTTGGTCTTTTTGTTCTATTCTGACCCTCAGAACAGATGATGCTGGTTCACATGGAGAATGTTACTGTCTTTACTCAGTCTACTGATTCCAATGCTAATCTCCCCAGAGATATCCTCACAGACATACCCAGAAGTAATGTTTTACCAACTATCTGGCCATTTCTTAGTCCAGTCAAACTGACATGTACGATTGAGCATCACAGATGAGGATGGCAGTGAACATGAAGGGGCCTCGATGCCTGCTTTCAGAACGAGAGCCATGATGTGCAATTCAATCTGACAGAACCACATCTCAGGAAGGGGAAGAAGGACTCATGTAGCCTTGACCCTTACTCAGAATCACCCTCTGTCAAGGCTAGTGTGTCTGTGGACTCAGGCTTGAGACACAATTAGCTGTACTACTTCAAGGGAAGAAGGGGAATTCCAGGGATGTGAAGGAGGAAAAAAAAAGAAGGGAAAACTTGTATGGTGTCTCAAAAAGACCAGGAGCCTCCCAAGATGGGGGTGAACTCGCCTGCTGTAGTCCCAGGCAGCCCACCAAACCCACCCAAGCCCCTCTCTATTCTATAAAACGAAGGTCAAGTAATGTCCAACATTAGGTCAAGTTTTATCTCCAAGATTCTTTCCACCACACAGTCTCTCTCTGCCCATGCACACCTCGTATCACACATGTGACTGGTTACCTGGTTCTCCAGGGAGCCTTTTCATGTTCTGAGCTAAGGTACAGCAATTGTCGTGGGGTGAATTATGCTCTCTGCAAAATCCGTACGTTGAAGCCCTAGCCGCCCCCCCAGTACCCCAGGATGTGGCTATATTTGGAGAGACTGTTTAAAGAGGCATATAAGTTATAACAAGATTTTTAGGGTGGTCCCTGATCCAATCTGACTGGCATCTTTAACAGAGAAGGAGATTTGGACACAGACAAGTACAGAGAAAAGACCATATGAGGACACAGGGAATGGAAGACAATTATCTACAGGCTAGGGAGAGAGGCCTCAGAGGAAGCCAGCCCTGTTGAAATCTTGATCTCGGGTGTCTAGCTACCAGAACTGTGTGAAAACAAAAGTCTGTTTCTTAAGCAAATTGCAGGCCTAGCAAATGAATACAGCAACAACATAATAATGTCAAAACTGCATCCATAGAATCAGGCATGGCCTCAGAGCACATAGGCATGTGGAGAAGAGAATGCACACAGGAAAAGGGAACCAAGCCTCTCTCTAGGGCATCCCAGCTGACGTTCAGCGCAGCTCTTGTCTCAGACTCCACTCAGTATATGTGAAAATGCACCTCTACTGCTCTTCCCATGCCGCAGGACCTAACAAACCCACAGAGGTGTCCATGCCTCTGCGGCCCTGCAGACGCAGCTGCCTTGTGGACCAACAGCTCCTTCCAGTCCTGAACTTGGGCATCTGTTCTGGGTTTAGCTCATATTCCTGTGCCCAGCCTGGCACGCCCTTGTTGGGTTACCCTTTTTGTTTTCTTATCACTGAATCTGATCTCCTTCTGCTTAGGGCTTGGTGATTAACCAGAGTGGCCCTATAATACAAATGAGATTCCTCTTTAATTATCAGAGATATTCAAGGTGGCTTTATGTCAGAATTTCTGTAGATGCTGTCTTTTTCTGCTAAATAATAAAAAGGATAAGCAATATTTTAAAGCAGTCATTAAACATGCAGCAGTATTGTAATAATAATAGCATTAAATTTAAAAAATCACAACATCTCAGGCCCACAGTCACTTAATTATTCATTTTTCATGTCTTCTACACCTAAATACTTTAAATTTGTAATCATAAAATAGATACAATTTTAGGCTCTGCTTTTCTCTCATTACAGGGTGGATACTTTTATTTATTGCTATGTAATATATACTATTGCGTTTAGAGGCTTCATAATACTACCTCTAAATGAATGTACCTGGTCTTAAATGTCTTGTTGGACATTCAAGCCATTTTAAAATTCTTCACTATTTTTAGTAATACCAAAGTGAACCTCTTTATCAAAATAGTGTTTTCCATCTTTGGAGACAATTTCATCAGAAAATTTTCCAGGAAGAAAATGGTTAAGTCAAAAAATCTGAGTATTTTTATAATTTTAAAAACACATCAAATTTCCAAAAGACTTGTCAATTTACTTTGCCTATAGCGGTGTATGTGTACTAGTTTCATTTCAACCTCACCAGAAATTAATGTTTTTTCATTTTTCTTTTTTTAGCAAAATCAAAATGTGACCTTATTTTTGTTTTGATCATAATTCCTCCATCAAAATGTTTTATTTTAGACTTCACAAATGTGTGAATTTATACTGAAGTTAAGATATAAATAAAGTCATGGTAGTGAGAAATAAATATTCAATACCCACTACCTGCCAGATAGTTTACTAGAGATTGTATACTCACTACTTTTTAATCCTCACAATAACCTGTGCTTATTTCACAGATGAGTCACCAGAGACTTTTCTTGGTTATGGAACTGATCCAGAGGTCTAGTAGGTAAAACAGGTGAATTAAAACTCAAAGCTGTCTCCAGTTCTGAACTGACTGATATTGTTAGAAAATGGTTACAGACATTGAGCATTGATATATAAGCTCATACTAGGCCAGAAGCTGAGACTCATCTGGGAGCAGTCAAAACAGCGTTTGACCTCAGAACTCAGAGATCCAGACACAGTGAGTCTGGAGTGTGGCCTGGAGGTCTGTATTTTCATGTAACAGCCCAGGAGATTCTCACTATCAGGCAAGATTTGTACTTGGCATTTGACACGGATTTTCCACTCTTAGCTATCAGAATCATGTACAGAGCTTGGTAAAACTTACAGATCCTGACACCATGCTTCAGATCTATTGAATAGAATCTTCCAAAGTGGGGCAAAAGAATATGTCTCTTAGTAGGCTCTCCAGGGTGTTGTTTATATATATTTTTTTTATTTTACCTTAAGTTCTGGGATACATGTGTAGAATGTGCAGTTTTGTTACATAGGTATACGTGTGCCACGGTGGTTTGCTGCTCTTATCAACCCGTCATCTAGGTTTTGAGGGTATTCTTACAAAGCAGGTGCTCAGGGCTACTCAGTGGCATGTGGGAAGTCCTACCCTAGGATCTCATTGCTGCTGCCTATTGATCTGTGGGATGGGATCCTATATTAAATGATGATCTTCTGTAGGGCTCTTTGGTTACATAAATAGAAGTCTCTGGAATATAAAGTATCAGAAGGATCTGGTGTGCCCACTAACTGAGACTGCCTGCAATTATATAATCTCTCTGAAGATCACTATATGAACTTTGAAGACCTTTAAAAACCTATAATGTATCATCATTTCTTAACTATACTCATGCATCTTAGTTCTTACGCTGTATTATATTAAAAGTGTATTTCTTTTTTGATGCCAAAAAAAAAAACACAATGTCTGCTCTCATGACAAGGTATGATTCTAAAATCCTCCTCCTTTTTAGCCTCCCCCCTCAACACTAATTGTTATATTCACACTTTGGATAAAGAGCCTAAGACAAGGGTTTAATTTGGATTAATAGTATAATTACTGTGTGACAAACAAATGCCAAATAATGTGAAGAACTGCTTTGTAAGGGAGTTCTTGGTTTGATAAAGGTTTGCTTTCAGGTGTGTGGCCTGAATTCTAAACCTCAGAAATATTTCCCAGGCTTCTGATGAAATTTATATTTAAACATACAATGCAATCTTACCATTTTCCTGTATATTTTTATGAGTCAATTTTAAATGCTGCAGTGGAATCTTTCTATTATTCCTCAGGCTTTACTGAGACAGCTGAATTGTTACCTTGACCTTGTTGATGCCCCCAAGGGCAGTTTCCTGAAAAGGAGTAGGCAGTCTCTTATCTACAGAGGGGAGGAGGGCATTCTTTTCACAAGATTGCACCTGTGTTCACCAGAGCATCCATTGTTTATGTATTTCTCATTCCTGTTAAACTGTAAGCTCCATCATCTGCAAGGGATGTGCATAATACTTTGGACGGTAACAATGTCAAAATATCTTCAACACCTAACCATTTTGGAGCCATCACGATGCCATGAGTGCTGTGCTAATTACTATTAGGCATAATTCAGAGAAAAGAGAAATGCAACTGAGAACATTTGCCAAAGGTTCAATGAACATCAAGTGACAGAAGTGGGATTCAAACTCAAAACTGCCTGACTCCAAACTCGTATTTATAAGGCCCTCTTTAGTATCACCACTACCTAACCTGTAGTAAGTACTTAGTATATAGTAGGTATTAAGAGTAGTACTGGGAGTAAAGGGCTAACATTGATTGAGGGTCCACTCTTTGTTGTATATGGTGCTCAGCTCTGCAGACATTATCAACTCCCAGAACCTAACCACCACACTTCCCTGTGGTCCCGCCTGTAAAGACAGTGGCTACTTCTGAGGATTGCCTATGGTGGGCTGGCTCTGGCCCCTGCGCAACTGGCTGACATTTCAGTCCAGCTCAAGGCTTTAGCTACCAGAATTACTCAATTGTTTTTCTCTCTTCCCTCCTGACTTCTGCATTCTTTCTGCCCCTTGTGCATTTTATGCTGGGCCCATTTTTCATCTACCTGCACATTTTACTCCACCGCTGTCAATCACCTGAATCCCCTCTGTGCACATAAAACATATACTGGGCACCTATTACATGTCTTGCACTAAACACTATCCCAGTTCACAGCCCCTCACTGCCCCAGGGCTTCTCCACACCCTTTCAGGTTCATTCCCAGTCACTGTGACAAGCAGTGCTCAGGGCCACACCTTGTGCTGCCTGGAGTCACAGACTCTTCTCATCTCTTACCAGTTTATGACCTTGGGCAAGTTATTTAACTCATTTGTCCCTCATCTTTCTCATCTTTGCAAATGTGGTAATAATAACAGTACCTGCCTCTTTAGGTCGGGGGAGAGTTAAATAAATTCATACATGTAATGACCTTGTAACAGTTCTTGGATCATAATAAGACCTCCAAGGCTGTCAGTCTTCCCACCGGCCTACTCCAGCAGTCTTCTCTCAATGCATCTCAATTCTGGTTGCTCAATGGGCTGTGTCCTTGGTACACTGGCATTCCTCTCTGTTCCCCTTTATACTCACTCCTTGGTGTTATTCTTCCTTTAGTTTTTAATTTTTTTCTGCCTTTCTTTCCTGTTTCTTGTTAGTCTGTTATCCCTGAAACCACACGTGAAGATGATTGTGCGTATACTGTATATGCAGTCATCAGCCCAGTGGAAAAGTGAAAGGTTCAGTCAATTTTATGGCTTGTTTTTAACAAAATGTGTTTGTAAACTGAATAGAATCAACCACATATAGGAACGGTTTCATTACAAATTATAGTTTCATCCAAGTAATTTTGTTTGTAGCTGTGTGTGTGTGTGTGTGTGTGTGTGTGTGTGTGTGTGTTTTGTAAGGGTGATGTCTACCCTCACTGCAAATGGAGGCCAGGTCCACTGAGTCCTCTGTGAGTAAGCGGAAAGACACTAAATTTTTCTATGCCTCAGCTCCCATATCTGAACGGCAGGGATAGGTGGGCCTAATTCATATCGGTGTTTGGGGAAATACTTTGTTGATATCAAAAGAAGTCTAGTGGAATTGAAGCAAAATGCTAAAAAGAAAGCTTTATAATCTGTTTTTTCTCTTTTTCTCTTAGGTTCTAATCATGAATATGTACAGACTACCATCCTGTCCCAAGATTTCATGTCTCTTGGCACACATGAGAACGTGTGTGTGTGTGTGTGTGTGTGTGTGTGTGTGTGTGTGTATTTTTCCTCCTACATTATGTATTTACAGGATTGTATGCCTCGTTTCAAAAACTCTTTGTACTTTGAAGTTTGATGGCTACTGTGAGGCTTTTTGGAGTAAAGTATGGCACTGCCACCAAATATGATTCAACAGTTGGAAACTCAGCCTCAGTTTGGTGACATTGTAGATGATGGATGTCAAAGAAGAAGACGAGACACAGAAAATAAAACAGAAGAAGCTCTTTTCTGTTCTCCTTCATTAATTATGGAATAATTTGGTAAACAATAGGAAAGGGTCAAATTGGGAAAAGACTGGTGAAGATATTGCAATATTGGATACATTTCCTTATATGAGTCTTCATGACATTTTTTTCTAAAAAATAAAAGCCTACAGATTGCTATCCTGAGGCTAAAAATTCTAATACTTTCCATATAAACCGGTCCATGCTTCCTAAATATTACCTGAGGAGCTGTTGCTGTATGAATGGGAAGATTCCAAGGCTGGTAATATAATAAAAATGTGTAAGTTAAATGTGTTCATTTAAGCATCTCAGCACCTATTCAACCCACTTGCAGGTTGTGATTTAAGTGGAGCCCTGTCACTTGACTACAGAATTGGAGCGTATGACCCAGACCTAAGCCAATCAATTGCAGAACATTCTTCCTGCTGAGATAAAATTTTGATTCAATCAAAGCATGTGAGATACGATTAAATTTTTTCTGACATCTTAAAATCTCTCTATTTCCATCTGACTTGAATCTGGAAGAATTTGATATCAAGAAGTGCCACCATTATCTTTCAAACTTAGAATCAGAACTTGTTCACTCAAAAAAAAAGATGTATGCTGGGGCAAGAGAGAAACTGGGTCTAATGCAGTGGGGTATATCCTATCACAAATGTCTGCTCTGAATCAGCAATTCCTAGTACATGAGAGGGAAAAATAAGGAGAACATAGAAGAATAGAAGACAGAGGAAAATAACATTAAAAGAGAAAAAACAGGGAGAACTCTAATATTTATTCAGTGCTTAACAGGAACCAAATCCCCATGCCAGGCACTGTATAGACTGACCTTATTTATTCTCACAGTAACTAGGTACTGTTAGTGTCATTTGTAGAAAAGAATTTACATAAATTAACTGATTGTCCAACCTGATGAGTGCATTGTCTGCCTTATGGAACATGACTAGGCTTCTTCATCTTTATCTCATTCAGAGCTTTTCACAGCTCTGTGTACAGGTAACCTCAGAAATGTCAAAGAGTGCTATGATTTCAATGTGTCCGCTCCAAAATCCTTGTTGAAATTTATACTCATTGTGGTGATATTAAGAGTTTGGGCCTTGGGGAAGTGATAAAGTCATGAGGGCTCTGCCATTCATGAGGGATTACTGTCTTATAAAAGAACTGGAAGGAACCATTGTGGGGCCCTTTTTGCCCTTCCATCCCTTCCACCATGTGAGGACACAACATCAGTTCCCCCCAGAGGATGTAGCAACAAGGTACCATCTTGAAAGCAGAAACCAAGCTGTCACCAGATACTGAACTTACTGGTGTCCCAATCTTGGAAAACCCAACCTTTAGTACTGTGCCTCTAGTTTTACCAGCCTCTAGTACTGTGAAAAATACATTTCTCCTATTTTTATTTTTTGAGACATCAAAAAATAAAAATATGAGATATTTTTATCTCAATCCTTTGCCCAGACTGAAGTGCAGTGGTGCAATCCTGGCTCACTGCAGCCTCAACCTACCAGGCTCAAGCAATCCTCCCACCTCAGACTCCCAAGTAGCTGAGGCTACAGGCACACACCACCACACTTGGCTAGTTTTTAAATTTTTCTAGAGATGAGGTCTCACTGTGTTGTCCAAACTAGTCTCAAACTTTTGGGCTCAAGTGATCCTCCTGCCTCAGCTTCCTAAAGTGCTGGGATTACTGGTGTGAGGGACTGAACCTGGCCTGTTCCTATAAATTACAAAGACTAGAGTATTTTCGGTCATAATAGTGCAAACGCACTAAGAAAGCCTTCCTGAATCACACAGTAAGAAAGAGCTGAGATATGGATTGAAACTGAAATATATACAAACACATCTAGATACACTATTTACTACATACATATCACTCTGAAATGAGGTGGTTTCTTCTGTCTGCATTAGCTAATATTTTCATTATTAAAGGAAGACTATTTGATTATGATTGTTTGAGGTCCCGAGTCAAAATTATAGTGCAGCTCAAACTCAGATTACTCCTATTAAGAATGTGGGCAAATTTCTGGAGACGGAAAGATTTTGTTGTCAGTTCCTGGGTTATTTATTTGATTTATTTTATATGACATACACAATTGATCTAATCCCAACGCTTGATATCAAACCTATTCGTATTCAGGCATCCATTTAAAGAAGATAGCCACTATTCTGAAGAACTTGTTCTTTGGTGGTACAAAGATTTAAAGAACCTTGCCATGTATTACTGAAGTCATTTACCCATGTTATATGTATTACTGAAACACGGAGGTTAACAAATTAAAAAATACTTGCTTGTGAACGGGAACACCACCATGGTGGCACTCATATAGATACAGTGTACAGAGTCATCCCTTATACCTTAAAAAACAGATTCAACCCCATTGCAGCTGGTCCTGCCTCCTGCCTGGTCTCCTTGCCAAACAAGTGGAATTGGACAAGAGATTTCTGTTGTTTTGCTTTACAGTCTCCCACCCATCTGACATTCATTTCATCATTGACTCAATCTTTCAACCACCCATTCACACACTCAACAAATAAACGCTAAATGCCTATTGTGTCAGCAATACTGTTTTGCAGAAAGTTTCACCCTGAATCAAGAAGGAAGGGTTGATACAAATTACAAATGATATACTGCAATGATGAAAGCATTTATTGACACCAATAAACTATGCATCCTCATTCAGATACTCATTCATTCAGATTTTACAAAAACTGAGATGTGCAGACACTCTCTCAGATGTTTGCCATCATGTTAGCATGCGGAGAGACCAGCTCAAACTTTGTAATATGGAGGGGAAATCTGCAGCTGTCTGTCTGGAATATTTAGTTATGTTAAATCTCCCTTACCCTTATTTACACCTCTAAATTTTGAAAAGAGTATAAAGGTAGAAAAAAACTATTATTTCAACATTCTGAAATAACCACTTTTTAATATTTTGGTCTTTAGTTTTTTAGTCTTTCTTGTGCAAAAATGTAAATTTATATATAAATGTATAGATATATATAGAGAGAAATCTATACATATTTTCTACCAAAAAGCATATTATACACAGCATTTGATAGCTGTAGATTCATTTATCAAGTATCTAATGGGATTTTCCAGGTCAGTGAATATTCTTCTGTAACATTATTTTTAGTAACTACATATCCATGAATATGCCATATTTCACTTAGTCCTATTATGAAACATTTAAGTTGTTTCGAGATTTTAATATTGTAAATTGTACTATTGTATCAGTCAGCTATTGTTAAAATAATGTTGAGTAACAAACCTCTACAAAACTCAGTGTCTTAAAATAGTAATATTCATATTCATAGATCTACTGCTCAGCCATGGCAGCTGTGGTTCCCTGTATCGATTGACAATTCAGGATCTTCTCCAAGTGGCTCTCTTCTTCCATGAAACATTAGGCTATCTGGGGTATGCTATTTTATGGCAACAGCAGGAATAAGTTTGACTTTACAAGCACATTCTGAAGCCTTGGTGACATTATACAGATGCCCATAAAAAATTGTCGAAACCAAATCATATCACCAAGCTCAAAGTGTACTCCAGCTTTTGTAAACAGAAACCCCAAGAGGACTTGGTAAAAAACATAGATACTGAGAAGGGTGAAGAATCTGGGACAAGAATGTTATCTATCACAATTACAGTAAATATTTTTGTATGTATCATTTAATATACATCTCTTTTAAAATGTTGTTTCTTTAGGATTACTTCCTAAAAGCTGGGTTGGACAATATGCTTTCACTAGCACATATACATGTAACTAATCTGCCCAAATCACATGATCTCAGGTGTCGATATCTGCTGTATAGTTAAGCTCCACTCTATGGATTTAATCTAGCCATCTAAAGCTTGCTGATTCTCCCTTTATTTCCATGATTCTTCTTTGTTTTTTAAATTTCAACTTTTATTTTAGGTTCGGGGTGCATGTGCAGGTTTTTACATGGGTATGTTCTGTGACTGAGGTTTGGGATATGAATGATCCTGTCACCCAGGTAATGAGCATAGTACCCAGCAGGTAGTTTCTCAGCCTTTGACCCTTTTCCCATCCCCTCCCACCTCTGCTAATCCCCAGAGTCTGTTTTTTGTTGTTCTTATCTTTTGTTTGTACTTATATATTTATTTTGAGACAGAATCTTGCTCTGTCACCCAGACTGGAGTGCAGTGGCAGATCTCAGCTCACTGCAACCTCCACCTCCCAGGTTCAAGGGATTCTCCTGCCTCAGCCTCCCAGGTAGCTGGGATTACAGGTATGTGCTACTATGTCTGGCTAATTTTGTAGAGATGGGGTTTCGCCATGTTGGCCAGGCTGCCCTTAAACTCCTGACCTCAGGTGATCCACCCACCTCCGTCTCCCAAAGTGCTAGGATTGCAGGCGTGAGCCACTACCCTTGGCCTGTTGTTCTTATCTTGATATCCATGCATACCCAATGCTTAACTCCCATCTATAAGTGAAAACAATGTGTTATTTGGTTTTCTGTTCCCGCATTGATATCCATGTGTACCCAGTGCTTAGCTCCCATTTATAAGTGAGAACAATGTGTTACCTGGTTTTCTGTTCCTGCATTAATTCACTCAGGATAATGGCCTCCTGCTGCATCCCTATTGCTGCAAACAACACAAGTTTATTCTTTTCTATGGCTGCATAGTATTCCATAGTATATATGTATCACATTCTCTTTATCTAATCCACCACTGATGGGCACCTAGATTGGTTCCATGACCATGCTATTGTGAATAGTGCTGCAGTGAACATACTATTGCATATGTTTTTTTGGTAGAATGATTTCCTTCCTTTGGGTATATTCCCAATAATGAGATTGCTGAGTCAAATGGTAGTTCTGTTGTAAGTTCTCTGACAAATCTTTAAGCTGCTTTTCACAGTGGCTGAACTAATTTTCACTGCCATGTGCAGTGTGTAAGAGCTTCCTTTTCTCTACAGCCCTGCCAACATCTGTTATATTCTGACTTTTATAACAGCCATATTGATTGGTGTAAGATGGTATCTCATTGTGGTTCTGATTTTCATTTCTCTAATGATTAGTGATGTTGAGCACTTTTTCATGTTTGTTGGCTGCTGGTGTATGTCTTTTACCCACTTTTTAATGGGGTTTCTTTTTGCTTGTTAAATTGTTTAAGTTTTGTATAGATTCTGGATATAGACCTTTGTCAGATGCATAGTTTGTGAATATTTTCCCCCATTCTGTAGGTTGTCTGTTTACTCTGTTGATAGTTTCTTTTGCTGTGGAGAAGCTCTTCAGTTTAATTAGTTCCCATTTGTCTGTTTTTGTTTTACTTGCAATTGCTTTTGAGGACTTAGCCATAAATTATTTCGCAAGGCTTGTGTCAGAATGCTGTTTCCTAAGTTTTCTTAGAATTTGTGGTCATATATTTAACTTTTTTTTTTTTTTTTAAAGATGGAATCTTGCACTGTTGCCCAAGGCTGGACTGCAGTGGTGCAATCTTGGCTCACTGAAACCTCTGCCTCCCAGGCTTAAGTGATTCTCCTGCTTCAGCCTCCTGAGTAGCTGGGATTACAGGCATCCACCACCATGCCTGGATAATTTTTTGTATTTTTAGTAGAGATGGGATTTTATTATGCTGTCTAGCCTGGTCTTGAATGCCTGACCTCGTGATCCACCTGGCTCGGCCTTCCAAAGTGCTGGGATTACAGTACCCTCTCAGCCATTCTCCCCACCCCTCAACCCCCACACACATACACCTACCCTCTAAAGTGCTGGGATTACCACACCTGCCATATCTAAATCTTAAATCTATCTGCATATGGCTTGCCACTCTCCTAGCACCATTTATTACATATTTCTTACTGCTTATTTTAGTCAACTTTGTCGAAGATAAGATGACTGTATATGTGGATTTATTTCTGGATTCTCTATTCTGTTCCATTGGTCTTTGTGTCTGTTTTTGTACCGGAACCATACTATTTTGATTACTATGGCCTAATATGGTTGAAAATCAGGTAATGTGATGCCTCTGGCTTTGTTCTTATTGCTTAGGATTTTTTTTTTTTTTTTTTTTACTGTTCAGACTCTTTTTTGATTCCATATCAACTTTAGAATAGTTTTTTTTTCTAATTCTGTGGAAAATGACGTTGTTAGTTTGATAGAAATAGTGTTGAATCTGCAGATAGTTTTGGGCAGCATGGATATTTGAATAACACAGATTCTTTCAATCCATGAGTATGGAATGTTTTTTTCCATTGGTTTGTGTCATCTTTTATTTCTTTTAGCAGTGTTTTTATTTCACATTTTAAAAATACCATTGCCTGAATTCGGTCAAAAAGATTTCATTTAATTGGTCTTGGATGGGGCTCAAACAATGGTATCCTACAAAAATTCCCCCCAGTTTAGAATACAGTTGAGAATTATTGCTCCAAACCATCAACATTTTGCTGAGAGTTGATGGGTATTGCTATTTAGCCACACCCAACCACTCACCCTCCCAGCCTTCCTCTCCAACTCTCAACCCCCACACACATACACCTACCCTCTGGACATTGTTTTCTGTATTTCTCTTTTTGTTTCCTTTTTTTCTCCAGGAAGAAGAGAAAGGCTTGTTTGTTGTTACCACAACAACACTAGACCTAGGTAAAAACTTTCCCAAAGGAGAATTTGTGATATTAAAATTGCTTCTCAGGTTTTCCTACTTCAATTATGACATATAAAGAGCACAGATTTCATCAATGTCATTCTTTCCATAAGAAATTCCTAGAATAAAGGAAAGGTAATGACTTTTCTTGGACCTTTTCGAAAACTGATTTTGCAGGGTAAGTTACTACTCTGAAATCAGGTGAGACAGGCACATCTGGAGAGACAGCCACTGAAATCTGTTAACCTGAAGCAGAAGACACTGGAGCCATAAACTGGAAGATACATGATGCATATGCCTCAACATAGCAGATCTGTACGTGCTATCCTTAGAAGGACCTGCTGGAAGGACATGAATGAAGCTGGAAGCCATCATTCTCAGCAAACTAACACAGGAACGGAAAACCAAACATTGCATGTTCTCACTCATAAGTGGGAGTTGAACAATGAGAACACATGGACACACACAGGGAGGGGAACATCACACACCGGGGCCTGTAAGGGGATGCAGTGGAAGGGAAGGGAGAGCATTAGGACAAATACTTAATGCGTCCAGGCTTAGATGACACCTTGATAGGTGCAGCAAACCACCATGGTACATGTACACCCATGCAACAAACCTGTATGTTATGCACATGTATCCCAGAACTTAAAGTAAAAAACAAAAAAATTTAAAAATTTAAAAAAATTTAAAAAGACCTGCTGGAAAGGTTGGCCCTTGGCTGTTTGAATTTCAGGGGGTTTACTGCCATTCCCAGACCTAATAACAGGGCTTCACTTTGCCTAAACTGTTTGTACAAACCAGACGGTTTATGCTAAATACCTATTTTTCTTCTGGGAGTTGGAATTCTGGTATGTGCTATGCAAAGGATGACCTCAATAAAAATTTTGGCCACTGAGTCTCTAATAAGCTTTCCTGGTAGATAATATTTAATATGCATGGTCACAACTCATTGCCGAAGGAATTAACAGCAGGCTATGTGCTTCCTTTGGGAGAGGACTCTGGGGAGCTTGAGCCTGTTTTCCACCAGACTTCATCATATACATTTTTTGCCCTCGATACTTTTGCTTTGTGTCATTTTACTGTAGAAAAATCATAACTGTATAATTATGAGCTGAGTTCTATGGGTCCTCTTACTAAATCATTAAAATTGGGGGTGGTCTTGAACCCCATATAAATATAAAATTTGATGAATTGCAGGAGACTGAGTTTAGACAAAGTGACAGTTAGAAATTCTTGACAACCATTGTCTTGGAGGGGGGGGTGTCCCAAATTTTCAAGGTCTTTATCTCCAGAAATTCAGACCAGTTTTTATGGTGAAAATTTGATAAATATCCTTACTTTTTTCTAACAGAGAAAGGGGAAGAATTATCATTGTGAAATACACTCATGACATTCCCTATAAGCAAATCTCACTCTTCAAGGGAAAGTCTTTGCCAGAAACTTCTACCAGAAAGAAAATGTCTTCCATTCGGTCTTCCCAATTCACTTAAAGGGACAGGATATCCAATAGAAGTCAACGTATCAAGGAAAAAGATGGAGAACATTCCAGTCAAGGAAATAATTAGGGACGACTGAGAGCCAGATGTACCACCGGAGAAGCAACTGTGGAGAGCCCGCTAAAAGACTGTGATCTAACAGGACGATTATGGAACACTCCCCATCCCACAAACATGACCGAAAAACACAACAAGTAGGGCTCCCTTATAAATACAATTGATTATGCATGAAAGAAATACGAGACACAAACTTTAACTAGAACTACTTAAGGAAACCCAAAGTTAAGAGAGAATTAAAACAAGGATGCTATAGCAACTTGAAGCCTCTGGTACCTAGAGCTATAACAAACATCAAACAAAGGCCACATCCTAACCAGATAAACAAATATCCTCTCGATATAGTTCCATTTATTTCAGTTCCTATCACCTGGTACAGTATGTCTAGTTTCTAGCAAAAATTATAAGGCAGGCATAAAGGCAAGAACAAACACCATTTGAAGAAACAAAGCGCTAATCAGAACCAGATTCAAATATGACAGAATGATAAAATTAGCAGCCAGGGAATTTAAAATGACTACAATTGAATTGTTAAGGCCTATATGAGACATAAAAGTAGATGATATGCAAAAATAAACAGGTAATATAGAGAGATAACAAATATGAACAATGTCTTTGATGGGGTCATCCTTTGACTATAAATGACTGAGGAAAGCATCAGAGCTGGAAGACTGGTGAATAAAAATTTTCCAAACTTAAATACCAAGAAATTGAGTGTATGTTGGTAGTGTGGGGAGACAGAATTTTAAGAGCTCTGGAGCAATTTCAAAAAATGTAACATATGTATAATTAGGATAAAATAATGAAAAGAGTAAGAGAATAGTAGAGAAATATGTGAAATAATAATGGCTGACAACTCTCGACAATGAATGAGATAGACTAAACAAAATCTCAGAGAATAACAAGCAGTTAAGTACCAAAACATGCACATACACACACACCCATAGACATACCGTATTCACATTTTAGAAACCAGAGAAAATGAGAAAATTGTAAGAAAGAGAGAAGGAGATAGAGAGAGGAAGATAATTTACTTATAGGGAAATAAGAATAGAATTAAGAGTTCTGACAGACTCCTTATCAGAAATCATATAAACAAGAAGAGAATTGGTAAAATATTTGAATATTTGAAAGAAAAAAAAATCAACCTAGAATTATATGCAGTGAAATTCTTAAAAGACATTTTTCAGTCATAGAAAAAATGTGATAGGTAAATAATTTAGATATTTTTAAAGGGAAAAAAGCATAAAAGGAGGAATAAATGAAATTAGAAGAAAATTATCATTTTTTATTCTTAATTTATTTAAATGATTACTATACAAAGTAATAACACAATCAATATATTGGGTGAATATAGCACATGAATAAATGAGGTAAATGAAAACAATGTCACAAGGTATGGAAGGGAGAATTTGGAAAGAATACATTCTAAGGCACTACATATGAAAGCAATACAGTATTATTTGAAGTGAAATTATATTAGGTGTAACTGTGTACAGAAAACTCTAGGGACCCAATAATATTTTAAAACATAAATATAACTGATGAGGAAATATAAAATGCTCCATTAAAATCAGAAAAGAAGAAAAATGAAGAAAAATAAACCCAAAGAAAAATTCAATTAATAAAAACCAAAAATATTATCTTTAAACATAAATAGCATAAATTAACTAAAGACAAAGATTTATCAGAATGGATAAAAACAAAATAAAATTCTATGTCATCTATAGAAAACTAACATAATTCTATAAGTTAAAAATAAAAAACTGAAGAAAGATATACCATGCTAACACTAATTAAAAGAAAGCTGAAGGAGCTTTTATAATTTCAGACAAAGCAGACTTCAAAGCAAGAATGATTGTCAGAAATAAAAAGAAATGCTCTATAATGATAAATGGGCAGTTCTTTAAGAAGAATAACAATGCTGAAAGTGCATACCCTAAACAAAACACATTAAGCAAAAACTGAAAAAACTTAATAGTAGACAAATCCACTATTGTATTCAAAACTTCAACAGAGTTTATTAGCAATTGATATATCAACCAGGCACAAAATCAGTAAACATACAGATGATCTGAACAGCACCATCAATCAACTTGATCCAACTGACATTTAAAGAACATTCCCTCTAACAACACCAGAATACAGATTTTTCACAAGCTCATATGGAACACTTACCAAAATAGACCACATCCTTGGCCAGAAGACACAACTAACATATAATAGAAATCATGCAAAATATGTTCTCAGACCCTAATATAACTAAAAATTAATAACCAAAAGAAAACTAGAAAATTACCAAATATTCAAGAATGAAATGATATAATTCTTAGTAACACACATCAAAAAAATAATTCTCATGAAAAACTAAAATATGTTTTGAACAGAATAAAAATAAAAATTCAGAAGGGATTTCAAGATGGCTGACTAGGGACATTTGACACTTGCATCCTCCATGAAGAAGAGTCAAAATAGTGAGGAGATAATCACACTTTAAATGGATTATTTAAGAGAGAATACTGAAATTCAACAGAAAAGTGACAGGAAACACCTAAGGCAAGGAAGGAGAGGGAAGCTACGATCAGCTGGAGCTTGGAGAGGCTCCTCAGTGTGGGGAAAGTGTAAGTGAGAGACTCCCATCAGTTTAAATTTCAGTCACAGAAGAGCCCCTTGACCTTCACAGGCCCTGAGACTAACATAGGCAGCTGCCTGGAAACATTGCTTCAGAGAGAAAGCTCATGTTGAGTCTTAAACACCCACTGAAACCTAAGCAGCTACACTGCAGTGCCAGTTTGAGAGCCCAGCCCACACCAAACTATATCCTGCCCTGGGCCCAACAGCACCTGCATCTTTACATTCCTGAAGCCCAACTGACATCCTTTGCCTGCAGTCACCACTGCTGCTGAATGCTGCTGCTATAGACAAAGTGAAAGCTACTGGCAGTGACACCAGCCCCAGTGACACTGCTGCCACCGACAGCAACCTTACCGTCTAGAGTAAAAAGTCCCCAGTGCACTTGCATGTGCCCTGAGGAGAGGCTCCCCCATCCACCACCACCACTGCTGCCTCCACCCAAGGGGGAACCTAAAGATCACCACACTCCTGCCCACCACAACTAATACCCATAAAAACCACTGGCAGTGCTGGGCTACCCAGATACTATCAGCTGGCCTGGGTACTAACCCACTCAGCCTGTTGCAACCATCACCAACACCAATGCAGACAGCTTGAGAGCCAAATGGTTGCCCTACCATTGCTGCTGCCATCAACCATACCAAGCCTATTTCCCAAGGACCTGAGAACCTGTCCACCAATCTGACCTACTGATGTCACAGCTGACACTCAAGCAAGGTACCTGGAGGTCCAAGAACTGGCCAACCTACACCCACTAACACTGATACCAGCATATGCCACCCTCAGATCCAAAGAAAAGCATGCTTAGATTGCCACTGCCACCACTTGGGCCTCAGCACTGGCTTACCTAGCTTTCCCATCCTCAGCAAAACTTTACCACAATCTCCACTGATAACTGCATCCTAAGCTACTGAAGAAATCACAGGTATCACTGACACTGTTTATAACTGAACAAAATATATGAAGACAACATAGCTTGCACCTAAAACCAAAGCCAAGGTGCCCTAATCAACCAACACCATAGATATAACTTCAGGAAAATGTTTTCATCTATGAAAGTGGATCCAAAAACTTAGAGGTGACTGTCACATAAGATGCACAGATGTCAATATAAGGATACAAGAAACATGAAAAGGCAAGGAAATATGATACCTTCAAGAAAACACAATTCTATAGCAAGAGATTCTAATGAAAAAGAAATTTATAAAATGCCACAAAAAATTCAAAATAGCGATACTTAAAAAGATCATTGAGATAAAAATAAAGAAATCAGAAAAGTAATTCACAATATAAGTGAGAAACTTGCCAAAGAGATAGGATACCACAAACAAGAACCAAATAGAAATCCTGGAAGTAAACAATTTAATGAATGAAGTAAAGTATACATTTAAGAGATCTGACAATAAACTAGATCAATTAGAAGAAAAAAATTCATAACTTGAAAATAAGCCTTTTGAAATAACAGACAAAAATAAAGAAAAAAATAATAAAGAATGAACAAAACCAACATGACATATGGGACACCATAAAGTGCCCAAATATTTGAATTCTTAGTTTTCTAGACAGTGAAGAAAAGACCAAAAAGGTATAAAATATATTTATGAAAATAATAGCTGAGAAATTCCCAGTTATATCACAAGATTTAGACATACAGATACAGGGAACTCAGAAATTCTCAAAAGGATACAACTTTGAAAGATCTTCTTCACTGCATGGAGTAGTCAAACAGCCAAAAGTCAAAGTCAAAGACAGAATTCTAAAACAGCAAGAAAAAAAAAGCATCCAGTCACTTGTAAGAGAATCCCTATACGATAAGCAATAAATGTGTAAACAGAAACCTCACAGGCCAGGAAATAATGGGTTGATATATTCAAAATTCTGAAACAAACCAAATGATGTCAAACAAAGATACTACACCCAGCAAGGTTAAGCTTTATAAAAAAAGGGAAAATAAAGTGTTTCTCAGATAAGCAATAGCTGAGGGAATCCATTACTATTAGACCAGACCTACAAAGCTTAATAGAGTCCTACACCAGAAAGAAAAAAAGCAATATCTACCATCATGAAAACCAACACAAGCATAAAACCCACTGGTAGAACAACCACACAAATAAAAAGAGAAAGCATTCAAATATTACCACTACAGAAAGCCACCAAACCACAGTGATAATAAGAGAGAAAAAAGGGAAAAAATATACATAAGAATCATAAAACAATTAATAAAATGACAGGAATAAGTCTTAACATATCAATAATAATCTTGAATATAAATGGATTAAACTTCTCACTTAAAAGATATAGAATGACTGAATGAATATAAAAAGTGTGACCCAATTATAAGCTGCTAGCAAGAAACTGACCTCATTAATAAAGACACATAAAGACTCAAAGTAAAAAGGACTGAGACAGATATTCCATGCAAATGGAAACCAAAAGTGACCAAAAGCCACTATACTTATAAAAGATAAAACAGCTAATTTTTGAGAAGATGAATAAAATTGGTAAACATCAGACTAGGCTAAACAATGACAAAGAGAAGACACAAATCATTAATATCATACATTGAAGAGAGGTTATACAAACTGAGCTCACTGACACTCATTGAAAGGATGCTATAGGAATACCATAAATAAATCTATGAGCAAAAATTTTGATAACGCAGGTGAAATAGACCAATTCCTTGAATAAGACAATTTATAAAAACTTGTACAAAAATGAAAGCACTATGTCCATCTTGTTTCACTGGGAAGTTTTATCAACATATGGGAAAAATAATACTAATTCTCCACAATCCTTTTCAGAAAACAAAAGCAGAAAATTTCCTTTCTAACCCATTCTATGAGGCTAGCATTACCTTTAAACTGAAACCAGAAAGAGGAGAAGGAGGAAGAGGAGCTACAATAGCTATCATAAACACAAAAATCTTTTCAAAAATTAGCAAATCAACAATGACTGAAAAGAGTCATGCACCATGGTGAGATGAACATTTTTTCCAGATATGTAAAACTGATTCAACATTAGAAAATACATCAAGGTAATCTACCATATCAACAGGCTAAGGAAGAAACATCATATGATCCTATCAGTTAACACTGAAAAAGCATTTTAGAAAATTCAATACTCATTCATGATAAAAATTCTCGGCAAACTAGGAATTAAAGGAAACTACTTTAACTTGATGGACAAGTTAAAAACCAATTGCTAACCTCATACTTAATAAAGCACTAGAAGTTTTTGCCCTAAAATTGAGAACAAAGCAAAGAGGTCTTCTCTTACCAACACTGTTCAAAATATTTGTGGAAATTCTAGTTAGTGAAACAAGTGAGGCATAATAACAATAAAAGGTATACCAATTAAAAAAGAAGAAATAAAAATGTCTTATTTACCAATGGCAACACTGTCACTCTAGAAAATCTCAAATAATTTACATTAATACTTTTGAAACTAATAAGTGAGAATAACAAGATTGCAGGATTCAAAGTTAATATAAAATATTTTTTTCATAAGTACCATTTACAATAAAACTCCCCCTCCCAAAATAAACCCTTACATATAAATCTAACACATATGTACAGGATCTATATGCAGAAAAAAATGACAAAATACAGATGAAAACAATCAAAGAGTATCTAAATAGAGAGTGCATATGCATGGATTGAAAGAATCAATACTAAGATAGATATTTTTATTTTTTATTGATTCAATGCAACCCCAGTCAAAATCTCAGCAAGTATTTTTAGAAGTATCAACGACCTGGTTCTAAAGTTTATACAGAAAAATAAAAGATATAGAATAACCAACAAAATACTGAAAAAGAAAGGTGTAAAACTTGTATGACCCAGTTTTTCAAGATTTACTATAAAACTACAGTAAATAAGATAGTGTAGTATTGGGGAAAAAAATGCCAGTTGAACTGAACAGAGAGGCCCAAAATAGATCCATGTGACTATAGTAAATTGATCTTTAATGATGTAACAAAGTAAATTCATCATTAAAGTAAATTCATGAAGAAAGTATAATATTTATAACAAAGGACACTAGGACAATTGGATGTCCCCATGTCAAAAGAAAGAAAAACAAAGAAAAATAGAAAACGAAAAAAGAAAGAGCCTTACACCTTACAAAAAGTAAATTCTAAAGGGATGATAGACCTAAATGTGAGATTAAAAATTATAAAATTTATTTAAGAAAATATGGCAGAAAACCTAAATTATGTTGGGTTTGATGATAAGTATTCAAATATAATATAAATAGTATGATTCATGAAAAAAATTTCTAAGTTGTACCTTATTAAAATTAAAAACTTTTGCTCTAGGAAAGACACTGTTAAAAGAGTAAAAAGACAAGGTACAGACTAGGAGAAATATTTACATAACACACCTGATAAATGACTTGTATCCAAAATATACAAAGATGTAAAAAATTACAATATACAAAGACATATACAAAACATACAAAGACATCAAAACTTAATAATAAGGAAAATAATTTCCATTTTAGGAAATAGGCTAAATATCTGAATAACTTGCCACAGAAAATACACATATGGCAAATAAACACACGAGAAGCTGCTCAACACAATTTGTCCTTTGGGATACATAGATTAAAAGAACAATAAGATACCACTGCATACCCATCAGAATGGCTAAAAAACAAAAAATGCAGTACCAAATACTAGAGAGGATGCAGAGCAGCAGGGACTTTTACTCATTGTTGATCCAAATGGAAAAGGGTACTGCTACTTTGGGAGACAGTTTAGCAGTTTCTTTCAAAGTTAAACATAGTCTTACCATATTGTCCAGCAATTGTACACCTAGGTGTTTACCTAGTTTCTATAAATATAAGAAACCCTATATTTATATAATACCTGCACATGAATGGGCATAGAAGCTGTGTTCATAAGGACAAAAAAAAATTTTTTAAGACATTCTTCAATAGGTGAATTGATTATTAAATTGTGGTACATTTATAGACTGGAATATTAGTCAATAATATAGTGATGTGAGCTATCAAAACCACAAGAAAAGACTGAACTTCAATGGCATGTTGCTAAGTGAAGAAAACCAGTCTGAATTACATATGGTATAATTTCAATTTCATGACATAATGCAAAAGGCAAAACAGTAAAGATGGTAACTGATCAAATAATACAGCAACGAGTGAACCTTAAAGTATGCAAAGTAAATATATATATATTTGTGTGTGTGTGTGTATATATATATATATGAAGGCATTTAGGTAGTTGGAGGATTCTAGAATGGAAGACAGACTGTGGTAAAATAATCGAATTGTATTACAGATTTATGAAACAACCTCACCAAATGACGTTCAGAAAAAGGTGTTAATATAAGTAATTTTGGAAATGTGCAGTGTCTGTAAAACTAAAGGCAAAGTAACTTTCACACAGCAACGTAATCTAATAAAGCTATTTCTCATGGCAACATGTGTTAATAATTCCGAAACCAGTATACAAAATACTGGCATTGAACAATCACATAAATGGATAGCAGATGATGTAAGGCAGGGTTCTTAGTATTGGAACGGCAGTTACCATCAAGGGGATGAGACCAGAATGACCCAAATGGTAATATATTTGAGTTGGACACATCAGTATGAGCTCATAATTAGCTTAGCATAATAGACATGATTATGCATTGAAATATTTATAGATATTTATATATACACACACAGGTTAGCAAACACATCTGTGTTTCCTTGTTCTGCCTGCTGAGAGGGCCTCACCCAGTGGCAACAAGGTTACTTACCATCCAGATATCTTGGTTTCTGTGCCATTCTTCAATCAAAGGCATGCGAGCTCCGTGGAGAAACTGGCTGAATCTGATACAGAAGGGCTGGGCTCCCCGCTAAACGCCATCCTGGAATCGTGGCCCTAAGTGAAGACAGTTGACCCCGTTTTACTTCCCAAATGTTGCCTTTTTGGCCTGCCCCGCCCCTATCCCGTGCCCATAAAAGACTTCAGGTGGTGAAGGAACACAAACAGCTGAGCTGATATCAAGGCTACAAGTGGCTGAGCCTGGGAGACTACAGATGGAAGTGCTAACTTCAGATGGTGCGGCTTCTGGGAAGGGGCCCAGCAGGCGATGGCCAGGCTTCAGGGAAAGATCACCTTCCCATCCCCTTTCCAGCCACCCTTTCTGCTGAGAGCCACCCACGTCTCAACAAAGTCTTCCAAATTCATCACCTTTCAAACGGTTCGTGTGACTTCATTCTTCCGGGACTCCAGACAAGAAAGAAGCTGGGTGTCAAGACAGCAGGGGCTGCCACCCTGACCTTCCACCGAGCTGCTTGGCACTTGGCTGTCCCCGGATGGCAGAGCTGAAAGAGCATTGGTTATAACACGTTTCGATGCTGTTGTGGGGCCCACACAAAGTCTGCTCCTGCCAGAGAGGAGCAACCAGCCAGTTCCAGCGTTTGTTCACTCTGCTTCCCGCGCTAGCTCGCTCGCCCGGCCCCTCCTGTGAGGAGTGGCCGGTGATTGGCGGAATATAATGAGCCACTCCAGTTCCCACCTGGGAACGGGGTTAAGGGACCAATCCCATCTCAGTTCTAGGGCCAGGACTGGAAATATACAAAATGAACCTGGACCATCTTGTACCAGAAGGTAAGGAACTGCTGAAACAAAACAAAACAAAACAAAACAAAATTAAATATGCATATGTAATAATGGAGAGACATCAAAGGTATACAGAAAAGAATGGAAAGAGCTCCCAATGCCCAAAGCTGGAACAATTTGAGTAAGAAAATAAAGCAGTATTGGATTATAAGGTAAACTATAAAGTAATTATACATGAGTTAATACTGATATAAATAAGTGATTGAACAAATAAATAAATGATTAGATAAACAGTGGAGAACAGACAAATCTCTCCTGTAGAAGAATTCCAAATAATTTATGTAGATACTCCAAGGAAGTGAAGCATAACTCCTCACACTTTAAGTATAGGTTGTGCGTAGTACTTTTCTTCCAAAGAGTATTGTGTGGAAAGTGATACAACACGGTAACTTCACAGTGGAGAAACCTGACAAACACTATCCCAGCCAGATGATTACAATCAGCATCAACAATGTTAAGCCATGCAGCTAGTATATAACCTGGGTGTAATAGAATGAAAATGGTACTTTACTTCTGTGGCTCTTCCTCCCCAAACACATAACCTCAGCCATTAGACAACTCCCAAATGAGGGACACTTGACCAAATACCTGACCATTAATTCTCAAAACTGTCAAGGTCATCAAAAACATCTGAGAAACTGTCACAGCACAGAGAGGACTATGAAGACATGACGAAGTGTCTTGTGGTGTCCTGGGTGGATAGAAATAGCGCCTTAGGCAAAAGCTAATCTGAATAAATATATAATTTTTAAAAATTGCTTTCAATTAACAGTCACTCATCACATCTGTTCATTTTTATTTAGTTGCATCATCAGCTGTGAATTAACCTCAGCCCACACCTCTTCTGCTGCCTTTGAACACTGGAAATAATGAGACTGTTTTCCGTACCTTTCACTAACACTAGTTACCTCACAGGAAAACCAGGCCCTTTTAACCTGCCAGTTGAATTCTGCGCTTCAAATTCGATTTGATGTCTCTTGGAAACTAGTCCTCCATCCAGCCTAGGAAAGGAGGCCAGAACTGCCTTCTGCAGTTGTCAGGGTGAAACTATATTGTTCCTGATAGATATCTATGATACAGGGCTTGAAACTGGCTGTAAGCTGGTATATCTCTTCCAAAACGCAACATTTCTTATTTCAAATGTTAAATTTATGAGCTTATACTAGTTTTCTTTTCTGTGTCTAGAGTCTCACCTATCAGCTATGCAAGTTAATTTAACCAGAGCAATTAATCTCTTTTCCAGGCAGCATTTAAAAGCAAACAATTCATTCTGTAGGTGACAGCGTGTTGCTCAGTATGTCAATAAACATCTCAGAAGTTTGTGTTACATTATCTTCTTTACTAAATTAAAATCCACTAATTAACAAATATTTATTAAGCATCTACTATGTTCAAAACACTTCACTAGCCTAGCCAATACATCTCTACAAAAACTAAAAGTATAAAAATAAAAAATAAAATTCAGCCAGGTGTGGAGGTGAATGACTGTATCCCTAGCTACTAGGGAGGTTGAGGTGGGACAATTGCTTGAGCCCAGAAGTTCCAGGTTTCAATGATCTATGATTGTGCCACTGCATTCCAGCCTGGGCCACAGAATGAGACCCTGACTCTAAATAAAATAAAACAAAAGAACAAATAAAAATACACTCACTCCAGTAAGCATTGGGACATTTCAAAATGAAAGGTGCCTGCCTTCCTAGAGTTTTCAGTATAGCTGGCAAGATCAAAGAATTGACTAAATGTTTCTAATGCAAGGCATTATATGGTTGTTATTCCTATAGCACTGAAAACTTTCTGAGAAGATCAAGGCATTGCAGGAGGGGAAGATCAGAAAAGCCTTCTCTGAAGTGGTCTTTGGAGGCCTCTAGGGTGGTAATAAGTAGAATCAGTATTAGAAGGTTCTCTGGGAGGAATAAATAGAAAAGTCAGGTGGTAAAATAGGACAAACATTTTCGAGGACAGAATTTGGAGATAGTTGTGTGGAGCAGAGTGATGAAGGGACGAACACATTACAGAGATGGTGAAAGCAAAGCAAAGAGTTAAAGTTTTATTGATAGACAATGAAGAGCCACTGAAGGAAGCCATTTGTGATCATAAAAGTGCCATGATCGGATTGGTAATCATTGTGGCATCAATGTAAAAGACACATGGAAAGAGGTACATATGCAGATGTTTCTCAGGCTCCACATTTGCAATCAGTGCTCATGAACAACTGCAGCATACCTCATTAAATATTCCACTGCCACCAAAGGAATTCATTCCTCTGAGCCCAGTAGCCACAAACCACTAGTTGGTTGGATGTCCAAAAGAAATTTCTCTAATTCCACTTGGGATCTTATCTATCCATTACAAAATTCCAGTCCTGAATGAATGCCATTCCTTGGAAGACAGGATTTGTAGTATAGACACTTAAAGGGAAAGCAGTGAGATAAAGTGAGAAGTTATTTGCTTTTCTAAGCTGGCTAGACCAGCCAATCCTTCGTAGAAGGATGTTCCCCCTGCATCTGTCTGCCACAATTTCCCAAGTGGAATAATGACAGAGGAGACTGAAAAATACTCCCAGGGATCTGGAGGTATAGATAAAGAGGCCTACTAAAAGCCTTGACAAGTCTTTAAAGTTTTATGTTTGATTTCTAGGACTATGGTGAATTTTTGGTCTTCTTTCTAACATACGTGTTCACTGCAGGTCACTGTGAATTCCTGGAAGTACTCACACCCTTGTGGAAGCATGGGTAGGATAATTTTGTTTGTTTCTTAGAAGCAAGTGGTATGGAAAGAGAGCAGACCTCACATATACCAAGATCACTCTAAGGATAAGTGAGAATTAAAAGGCCAGCTGGACCTATAAATGCCGAACCTCTAAACGGAACAGAGATCTACAGACCCTTTAATATGGTTAGCTTTTCCCCATGTTCTGGCAGAGAGAAATACCAAGGCCTTTGGAGATGGAATGGTCAATCTTGAAGTAATCAAAGCCTAGCTGTTTGAAACAAGGGATCTAAACTTCCCCTAACTTGACTAACATTTCCCTCTATCCAAATATGAAAAATGGGCCCATTTATTATTTATTGTCTTCCCATCTGATATTTCACCTGCTGCCACCACAGCTAAGCCCAGCCAAGTTTCGTCCGTGGCTGGCCTGCAGGCAGATGATCCCAGCAAAGCAGAATTACAGCCAGGGAAGCAGATGGGTGACCTTTCTCTCGCCTGCTCTCCAGACTAGACAACAGAGAGCCAAACTCTTTGGGTGGCCCAGGCCCTTTGCTTCTATAAATTAAAATATATATTTTCCGACTGATGGTCTGTTTCTCAGAAACATCGATCACACATTCATCAAATACCATCTTTCATGCATTATGGCAGAGAAGCCAGTTTTCTATCTGAAATCCCTAACATGATACCCCTTCCCTCCTAGCCGACCTTCCCTCAAAATAACTTGGTGTGAACTTTTTTCATTGCTTCTTTTTCCTCCTTCTTTGCAGCCATGTGTTTGAAATGTGTTTAAGATATTGTCACATTTCACATTTCAAATATCATGAGGACAGGCCAATTCTATGATATTTTAAGTGCCCTCATTATGAAACATATGGCCAGAGGGGTGGAGACAGGGAGGTGGGGAAAGAAATATGGCAAATGTAATACTTTCCCAAGGTGGGGGTGGGGAACATGACCTGCAAGATGCAAGAATCTATGTGTGCCACTACCGAAATACCATCTGTTTCCATTCAAATTATCATCTTGAAATTATGACTTTTTTGCATATGCCATAATGTATAGGATTCAAGGGCCAAAACACATCATAGTGTTTGCAATCAACTGATCCAGTTGCTGTTAAAGCTGTGGCAATTCAAAAAAATTTAAAAACCAAGAAAACCTAAATATGTAATACTTGTATTCTCATTTTTATTTCTTTTAAAAATAGAGATATTGTTATTATAGAAACAATGAAAGAGATAGTTATTGACAACATCATTGATTTATTTGTTAGTTAATTCATTTATTCTTTTGTTCATTCAGCAACTAGTTAAGGTATTGTATCAATTACACATACTGTGTGTGGACATGGGGTGCAGAGATGAGAAGACAGTGGTCAAACTGTTAAAATATAAACAATAAGGCTGATTGTAAAAGTTAACACAGATGTGACAGAAATACCCCAACTCTTGAGGGGAGGGGGGCTATGACATTGCTCAATGATAGAAAAAATTTTTTTAAAGAAGGCTACTTCTAAGCTGATTTAAAAATAAGCAAGATTTATCTAATACAAAGTAGATGTTGACGTTTCCAGGCTTTGGAACAAGAACATGAGATGATATGGAAGTGCCAACGAGCACTGGCTGCAAAGAATTCATTACGGCTGGAACGCAAAGGGACAGATACACAAGAGATGGAGGGGGTGGTTAGAGCCACTCCCAAGGAACATACCTCTATGGAAATCCGACAAGTACTTTAATAGATAACACCCGATTTCCTATGAGGATGAGACAACGTCTTTACCTGAAACAATATCTTGATGAACGCTTGGTATAGAAACATATAGAGCCCATATGTCAGATGTGGCAAGAGTCAGAGAGCAGCAGACAAGCTACTTTAAGTGAGATGCAGAAAATAAGTTCATTTGTTACCCTGAAAGGGTGTAGAAGAGTAGAGGATAGAGAGGAAGAAGAGGGAGAGATCAGTGGGTAGTAGGATAGGGGACCTCTAGGGCAAAGGGCTAAGAGAGGAACTCCAAATGACAGGAAAAAAAAAAAAGGACTTTTGGAGAAAAAGACTGTCTAAAATTCTACTGTTGTGCTTGCTTTGCCTGGGCAAATATTTCTCCCCATACCCACTACTCCTCTCTAAACTCTCTCTTCAGCTCCTTCAAAAAGTCTTCCGCAGTCCTGTGTATTTATATGGGAGTTATATCCTCTTTCGGAAAAATTGGTAAAGATACGAGTTTCTTGTCTGAAACAATATGACTTACTGAAGAGATCACAAGCAAGAAAACAAGCAGATTTTAATTTAAGCTTTCCAGGAATTAAAATAATAAAATAATGACATGGATGGGCTTTGACCCTCAAGAGGATGTATAAATGGGGTTTCAAGCCAATCTCACTAAATGTTTAGGTATAAGGAGGCATACTAGTTGACATTTTGTTTGTGTCACTAAAGATTTACCTGTGATAAACAGAGTTAGGAATAAACACATGAAGAAGATCTGGTGCCTTTACTGAAGGATTTATGGTGGATTTGGCAAGAAGTCCATACATGTAAAAGAGTAGTGAGAAAACTCTGAATAGTCAGCACATTCAACTTTAGCAGGGTTATCTGACCATTTTCTCTTTGACACCCTGAGAAGCATCTGGAAAGCACAAAAGAAAGCACTGACCCTTAGACTTTGGGCAATGATCACTGCAAGCTAAAAATAACCATCAACAGATGAGGACTTTCCATCATTCTGGACTAGGTGTAGACAATGCATTTTTTTTCTGTCTCACACTATACTCCAAGTCATCAAAGACTCCTGTGAATATACGTCCCTCAGATCCTCAATGCTATGCCCTGCGTCGTCATGAGTTAGTCAAAATATCAATTATCTTGTATTTGTATAACTTTTAAAAGTCTTGTTCAATTAATAAACGCATGAATGAATTTATATGGATTAATAGTAGATTTTCCAAAGAAACTGCCCAAAATACATTTCTCAAGGGTATATATATTTTTAGAAGATTCAGAATTCTGAGTAAATTATATACTTCTGCATAGGTAGACTAGTAATATTTAGAACAAATTGAAGAATATATGATGAAAGAATATCACCAATAAAACTGAGATCTAACAAACTCATCAAAATTTTTATTTACCCAGTGCTTCTTCTTAGCTATTTCACAGTTCTTTATTTCATCTGTACTACATCACTCTGGGGTGGATAATATTATTCCTCTTTTCAGATGAGGACATTGGAGACTACTAATAATTATCTCAGGGATTTAAGCTCAGGCCCTTTGATTTTTTTCCCAGGACTGACGACATTTCTTTGAGTTGATGGTGGGGGTGAGAGTTCTGTAACCGCCTGTCGTTTATTTACTCTATGATCTTTGAATGACACCATCTCTGCCCTCTTTCCCATCTCTGCATCTTTCCTCTTGTAGATCTGGTAATACCTGACTTTCATTTCAGACTCAGCCTGGTTTTTGGGACCAATATTTCCTGCATGCAGAAAAAGGTGTTTTATTGTTGCTGTTAACAATTGAATTTAATACCTGAGAACTTCATTTGTTTATTCATCCATTTGTGTTCTCAGACACATTTTTAGATGCCTGTTATTTGCCAAGAACTATTCTAAGTTTGGGGATAGAACAGTAATCAAGACTAGAGTCCTGTGCTTAATCTGGTGCCTGGTAACATGAGCAGCATCTAAGCTCCCCAGGCTAGAGGCAGTGTGATACAATGAGGACAACACGAACTTCAGATGTGACTCCTAGGTTCAAATTCTGTTTCTACTACCTATTATTAGGTGAGATGAAAAAACAAGTCACTTCATGTCTTTGAGTTTCCATCTATAAAATGGGGGTCCCAACCTCACAGAGCCTAGTAGGCAGCAAGTAGCATTGTCAGAGCACACAGCCAACGGCCAATGTGAAATAGGCACGTACAGTAGCTGTTTAGACCTAGCACGTCTAGGCTGTGGGGACACCTCTTTTGTAATCCAACTGTTTTGTTTTGAGTGCCAGACTTTATAAATCTGCTGCCTGGCTCAATAGCCAGCCCCTCTCTCCTACTTTGTCCACATTCTCCCTTGTCCCTATTTGATGTATTCTCCATTCAGCATTTAGAGGGATGTTTTGAAAACATGAACCTGATCATGCCACCTTTTTGATTAAGACCCTTTCATAGTTTCCCATTTTCTTGGAATAAAATGTAAACAACTCCACATGGCCTGTGATTTCACCGCTGCCTGCTCCTGTTGCCTCGCTTCCGTCCTCCACACCTTTTGCTCAGCTCTTCTTGTCTTGTTGCTGTTCCTCAGAATGCCAAGTTCATTTCCACCTTAGAGTCTTTCCATGGCTTTGCATTCTACCAGGAAATACCGCTTTTCCCAGTGTTGGCGCTTAGCTTTGCTCTTGAGCTATTTTATCTGTTTACTCACCACACAATCTAAAATGCCCACATTGTTTTTTACCATCTAAAATTATTTATTTATTCACTCATTTATTTTCTACCCTCATACAAGAATGTAAATGACACAGAAGTATCATCTAGGACAATGCCCAGGGCATAATAGGTCTTCAGCAAATATTTTTGAATGACCCTGTAAAGGATGCTTCTCATTTGGAATTAACTTTCCCTCTCTGGTGGACAAGACTTTCCACCGGCTTTCTTAAATTTAGCACACACTTAGCTTTAACTCTCTTGAAAGAGACACCATTAAGTTAGTTAAAAGCAATAGGTAGCTGTAACTGTCCCCAAGAAATACTCATAAGAAGCAAGTGCACTCTCCTTATTAAAAGAGGTCCCTTTGGGTCTTGCTTGGGTAACTGTTTCATAAGGATGAGTGGGTAGATGGCCTGATTATAGAGGCCATTTTGTGTAAGCACATTTCCAAAAAGGAACACAAGATGTTAAGGCACAATTGCAGATTTGCAGATTACTGTCCACCTTCCTCTCTCTCCTCCTCCTCTCTCTCCTAGTCACCTACACCGAGGTGGTTGGGGGCTGTCATCCCATCACCAACAAATTCCTTCCGTTGCCTCCCCCACGTTGCTCTTCATCTTTTCCCAACATAATTACGGTCTTGCTAATAAGTCCAATGAGTGGGTACAGCAAAGTGGGCAGCTCCTCTTGGCTGCCTCACTGAAGCTGGCTTGGAGTGAATGGGAAATACTGTGATACAGCTGCAGCTGCCCCCGCACGCCAAGGGAGCCCTGCTCACAAGGTTTCTCTTCCTTGGTTGTTACTTGCAGTGATGGCACAGAAAACCATCTGAAGGAAGACAGAGCTATGGTCCCATCTCGGTTTCCAAGCTGTGTCCCTTTTGCTATAGCTGTAACTTCCCAAACACCACAGAAAAGTCACAGCCTAATCCTTGTCTGAAAAAGGACTCAGCTAACCCGGTGCTGCCTCCCTCCCACCCCACCCAAGCCCATTCCTTTCTGACATATTTTCCTGTGAGTGTAGTCCTTTCCGTAGGTCTGTGCTGCCCTGCAATCCAGACTCTCAGATGCGTTTATCAGCCAGCGGCTCCTGCCCTGCCAATCATATCCTAGGCTGGAAGAAAGATTCTGAGTCAGGAAAGCAGCAGCGTGTTTAGACTGGCCAGACTGGAGAGTCAAGCAGCAAGGCGACTCTGGAGGACTGCACGACTTTGAGGAATTTGGAAGTCTTCCCTAATTGTGACATGGTAAAAGCCCCATAAAACTGCATACCTTAACCATACCTTGGCTTTCTGTTTAAACTGCTCTGTAACCCATAATGTGACAGGCAAGCAGTCCAAACCCAGGCCATCTTGGCCCCTGCGACTTGTAATTTCCACCCTACCCAGACAATGTGTAAACAAATGCTTATCTTGACTTTTGTTAACC
>CAUYLG010041094.1:0-50591 GCA_963573385.1 Cacajao melanocephalus | reverse complement strand
GATGTGGAGAAATAGGAACACTTTTATACTGTTGGTGGGACTGTTAATTAGTGCAAACATTGTGGAAAACAGTGTGGTGATTCCTCAAAGATCTAGAAATAGAAATACCATTCGACCCAGCAATCCCATTACTAGGTATATACCCAAAGAATTAGAAATTGTTCTATTGTAAAGACACATGCACACATATGTTCATTGCGGCACTGTTTACAATAGCAAAGACTTGGGACCAACTCAAATGTCCATCAATGATAGACTGGATAAAGAAAATGTGGCACATATACACCATGGAATACTATGCAGCCATAAAAAACGATGAGTTCGTGTCCTTCATAGGGACATGGATGAATCTGGAAACCGTCATTCTCAGCAAACTGACAGAAGAACAGAAAACCAAACACTACATGTTCTCACTCATAGGCGGATGTTGAACAATGAGAACACGTGGACACAGAGAGGGGAGCATGACACACTTTGGTCAGCTGGTGGGGCTAGGGTAGGGACAGCGGGGAGTGGGGAGGGATAACGTGGGGGGAAATACCAGATATAGGTGATGGGAGGATGAAGCTGGTAGACCACCTTGCCGTGTATGTACCTATGCAACAATCCTGCAAGATCTGCACATGTACCCCAGAACCTAAAGTACAAAAATAAAAGTCGATTCCAAACCTTCCAGATGACTTTCAGTGGTTCAAGTCTTCAGTGGACAAAGTAACAGCAGATGTCAAAAACACATATTTATATGTATATGATGATTATTTTTATGTGTCAAATTTACTAGACCATGGGGTGCCCAGATATTTG
Organism: Cacajao melanocephalus; assembly: GCA_963573385.1. Taxonomy (NCBI): domain Eukaryota; kingdom Metazoa; phylum Chordata; class Mammalia; order Primates; family Pitheciidae; genus Cacajao; species Cacajao melanocephalus. The sequence continues at coordinate 49,787 of CAUYLG010041094.1, read as the reverse complement.
GTTAAACATTATTTCTGTGTGTGTCTATGAGAGTGTTTCTGGAAGAGATTAGCATTTGAATAGGTAGACTGAGTAAAGAAGATTCTTTCTCCAATATGGGTGAACTCATTCAATCTGTTGTGGGCCTGAATAGAACAAAAAGTGGAGGAAGGGAAGATTCATCCCTTTCCTGCTTGCCTGTTAGTATTGGGACATCTGTCTTCTGCTCTCAAACTGGGACTTACATCTTTTGTGTTCCTGGTTCCCAGGCTTTTGGACTTGAACTGTAACTTACACTATTGTCCCTCTGGTTCTCAGACTTTTGAACTTTGATGCAAACTTACACCACTGGTGCTCCCTGTTGTCAGACCTCCAGACTCAGACGGGAACAACAGGATTGGTTTTCCTGAGTGTCTATCTGATAGATGGCAAATTGTGGGACTTCTCAGCTTCCATAATCATGTAAACCAATTCATGGTATTTTATCTCTCTCCATCCATCCATCCATCCATCCATCCATCCATCCATCCATTCTATTGGTTCTGTTTCTTTGGAGGACCTTGACTGATACAGTGTATGTATATGTTTATATGCACATGCACATGACATAATTTATAGTGTATCTATATTTTAAGCTAAAAACATAGGTCAGAAAATATTTTTAATCTTTTTGCTAAAAAATATATATAAGAGCCAGTATTTTAACTTTTAAGGAGAATACACATGGTAGCCCCAAACACTCATTTTTGTGACAGAAATGAAAATTGGAATACAAGAATGTATTTTTTGAAAAGACCTAGATTTTATTGTTTTGGTCTTTCAATCTTTTAATTCCATGAAAATTTGTCAGAACACTCATCTTCTGTCAGACACAGCACTAGAACTGAGGAGTTAATGTTGAGTAAGGTAGACATTATCCCTGTCTTTTGGGTGCATTTGTGACAGCTCAGCAGAGCAGGTTTGGTCCAACTAAACAAGCAAGAGTGGATTTGTAGTGATATGAATACAAAATGGTCTTGATGCTTTTCTGTACTGTTGGGCTGTCCCAGCATTCCCACTTTAGGGTATACTGGCAAATCCCAGTTGTGAAACAAATGTCCTAAAGTAGAGTATACAAGCATCGATAGGAATATGCAACAGGGGATTGATATAGTTTCGATCTGTGTCACCAGCCAAATCTCATGTCGAATTGTAATCTCCAGTGTTGGGCGTGAGCCTGGTGAAAGGTGATTGGATCATGGGGGTGGTTTCTAATGGTTTAACACCATCCCCCAGGTGCTGTTTTCGTGAGAGTGGGTGAGTTCTCATGAGAGCTGATTGTTTAAAAGTGTGTAGCTCCTCCTCCCTCTCTCTGTTCCTCCTGCTCTGGCCCTGGGAAGATGCCTGCTCCAGCTTTACCTTCTGCCATGAGTAAAATCTCCCTGAGGTCTCATCAGTTATGTGTCCTGTACAGCATGTGGAACCAGGAGCCTATTAGATTTCTTTCCTTTATAAATTATCTGGCCTCAGGTATTTCTTTATAGCAGTGTGAGAATGGACTAATATAGGGACTGAGCTCAATCAGTAGCCAAATGAAGGTTTCTTTGAGGAAATCTGTGAAATAAATGATACTTAGGAGCTAACCAGTAGACAAGGGAGGCAGTAGTAGACTTGAAGACCTAGGAGAAATGAAGAGCGTGGTGCAGTGGGGTGACTGGTACTGATGTCTTTTATGGTGGGAGGAAGAGAGTGGAGTGAGGTTTTGCATTAATTGCCAGACGAAAGGTCAGCAGCTTTAAGAAATAACCATTTTCTCAGTTATTAAGAAATAACCATAACTTGGGGGATTGGGAAATAAGCCTGATTTTTATGTATTTTAAAATTAATAGTTAAATATTATAATTTTTTCTTATGATTGCTCATACTTCACTAGACATGGTTTGTCAATATTCAATAGAATGGGATAGTTCAGGACAGATGGCTGCTAAGATGAGTCTCTAGCTCATTTGTCATCATTATGTTGTGTGGCTGATAAGGACTTTCTTATCTTTAATGCATCCCAAAATGTGCTTGCAGACTTCCCTGTATTTCTTTATTTGCTCATTTTTTCATTCTTTCCATGTTTATCAAATGTCCTGTTTGTTCTTCTCTGTTTGTTCTCAGTTCCTGAGCACTTATCTATGCTAGCTTTCTACTGCTGCCAACTCAAATTGCCACACACTTAGTAGCTTAAAACAACACAAATTTAGTATTATTTTGCACTTCTGTAGGTCAGAAGGCTGATACAGGTCTCACTGGTCTAAAATCAGGGTGTGGACAGGCTGCATATTTTTCTTGGGGTTCTAGGAGATAAACCATTTCCTTGACTTTTCCAGCTTCTAGAGGCTGCCCGCACACTTTGGCTCATGATCCCCTTCCTCATCTTCAAGGCCAGCAACATAGATTCTCTCTGGTCCTGGTCCCTTTTCACTTCTCTTTCTTGGGCTCCCTTCTTCTGTTTCCCTCTTCCACTTCTAAGAACCTTTGTGATGACACTAGGCCCACCCAGCCAATCCAGGAAATCTCTATAAAAAGGCCAGCTGAATAGCAACCTTCATTCCACCTGCAACCCGAATTCCCTTTGTTATGTAGTATAACATATTGACAAGTTCTCAGGACATCTTTAGCAGGGGCCATTATTCTGCCAATCACATGATCTCTTTGAATCTGCTGCTTTTTTTTTTTTAATTGGATGACATTAAACTCTGATTTCTTTTATTTTCCCTCTAGGCAATCATCTCTCGAGAGGACTTGATTTCTTGCCTGTGACATGCCCCACATGTTTCTTCTGCACCTCATGCACTCCCATGCCTATCAGACCTACGGACTCCCAGGCTTTTTATTTTCTGGTCTGTCTTCTCCATGGTCTGTTATCAACTGCAGTTTTGAATTCTAGGCTATCTTATTCTTTGTCTCTAGGCAAGTGAACATGTTAGCATCTTCCTAATGTTGAGAATTATGTGGTTAAAATGTAGAGAGTTAATTGTAATGAGTGATTGTAGTAAGCCCTTCTGTGGTTTCCAGCAGTGAGAAAGGATAGATATTGCTCTTCTGCTTGGTGTTATGCAGTAATTGCCACTGTTCTTACAATTTCAATGCTAGCTCACTCAGTGCTTTATTTTTCAATGAACTGTACCACAGTCAGAAGAATTTAGAGATGGATAATAAGAAAGAAGTTATAGAGTAGGGAGTGCGAAAAGCTGTACTCATTATCACTTTAAATTTTCATGAAGTGTGCAAAGTAACTAGAATCAATGAGACCATTTCTATTTGCAAGTTTACTAGATACATTTGTTTTTTGTTTTTTTTTTTTGAGACAGGGTCTCATTCTGTCACCCAGGCTGGAGTGCAGTGGCATGATCATACCTTACTGCAGCCTTGACCTCCCAGTCTCTCATAATTCTCCCACCTCAGCCTCCTGAGTAGCTGAGACTACAGATGTGTACCACCACGCCTGGCTAATTTTTAAATCATTTGTAGAGACAAGGTCTCCATATGTTGCCCAGTCTGGTCTTGAACTCCTGGGCTCAAGCGATCCACTCACCTTGGTCTCCCAAAGTCCTGGGATTACAGGTGTGAGCCACTGCACGTAGCCTAGGGGAATTTTTTTTTTTTTTAAAGAGAAAATGCCAGTCAAATAGGCCATTGATCATGTGGAAAAATGAAGAAACTTTCAACTTACACTTACATACATAAAAAATTAGGTAAAACATTTCACAAAAATTACAGAAACCTATTGAATTCATAGCTAAGGAGTTTCAGTGGTGTGAGAATATTTTATTGTGCAATTTAAGTACTTTATTTAATTCCATTAGAAATCATGAATCTACAATAAATGGCAAAAATGGCTCAAGAGCATGCTGATGATACCACCTTTTTAAAGTGCTAAAATGAACCATTTGATTCTTTTCTATTTTAATGACACAATGCCCATTTTTCTTTACTCTTTAATTCAACAGTTAAAGGAATGCTCATTCCTATTAGTTACATTTTTAAACTTTAAATTTGTTGTGGACAAAAATTAAACATCTAGAAATATGTAAATTCTCTTACTACAACAAACCAGCTTCAAGGTTCTCTAAAATATAATTATCTACCTTTAAGACTCTAAGGCCAGATTTCATGGCCAGGAAGTAGAAAGATATGTAATCTTTCATGGACTTTTAGTTCATTTTGCCAGCTAAACGGTAATTCAGGAAAGAATTAAACTTTGAAAATAAAAATAACTGTTGAAACATGATTTGTTAGAAACCCACCCACTTGCCCTGGTTCCTTCAATAAACAGATTCTGTTTGATAGTGGTGGGGTGGCATTTGATATTAGCGAAAATTTGAAATCTTGAGATTTAGCGAAGAGAGAATAGTTGAAACAATCTGTATTATTTTGTTTTTTTCTCCTATGGATCAAAACTGAACTACAGACTCATGGTGCACTCTCTTAGGCATTCAGGTGAATTTGTTTTTCTTGTTTAGTTCAGTTTTGTGGATAGAACTGCACTGTGGTAATACGGCACAGTTTAAAAACATTTAAATAAATAAGTTACTTCAGCAATTCTTAGTGCTCCTAAAATTCCAGACCAGGTATTTGTAAAGTAATTTGCTTATAACATTGACAGCAAACTTAATTAGCCAATATTTATTTATTAAACAGATCTAATATCCTTCTTTACAAGTGTAATGTATTAGAAAGAGAAAGATTTTTATTCAGAGTCTTCTATACCCAGTTAAAAACATGCTCAAAAGATGAGTCCAGGTGATACATTCAGTGGCTGCAAATGCTTAGATTAGTTACTGAATGTATTACTTGGACTCATCTCATGAATTCTAGAATCATCAGAAATCTGGGAGCAGAGAAAAAATAAGGCACAATGTGAAATATAAAGAAATATGAATGGAAAAGGCAGTTTGTTATTTCATAAAATATTAACAGGATCTCTATTTAAAGAGCTGATATTTAAGAGGGAACATGAGCAGTAGAGAGAGGGGATTTTTAATTTTTTTTTTTTTGCTATGTTGCAGTAACCAGAAGAATCTAAGTAACTTTCCTGTAATGTTTCAAGATTCAGTGTCATACATTTGACTTTAAAGAAAGCACATGTTACAAAAAAGAAACCAACATGTATTCTATGCTAAGGAATGGGAGGATTGGTTGGGGCTTTGAGATGCTTCAGAGAACAATGTGGGTGGGGAGTTTTTAAATGAAGTATCCAACTTGCACCACATTCAGAAAATTTTTATCATATCACAGATAGTCCCTTGATTTTAGTAACACATGGGATTTTACACTTTCTCTGAGCAATTCAAGTTTTTTTCTCAGAATCTTTTAACTGTTCAGCCTAAATTGTGCATGTCATAAACTAAAAATTTTATGGGCTTAAATATAAAATGATTCCTAAAATACAGTAGAAATATTATTTTAGGAATGAAAATTTTTAGTAAGATTTGAAAATTCTTATTTAATATTGTACTCAAGCAAAAGATTTTCTACATAGGTAAAATAGATTCCAGTGTGGAATGCATCTCTTTTCCCTCTGTACTTGGGAGTGTGTATTAAAGCCTTTCTATAGTAGAATGTAGATAGTCAGATATTGAATTTTGAAATTTATTAATCAAAATACCTTCTTTTTATGTAATTAAAAATTCAAGTATAGCAAATTGTATTTACTTTAGTAGGTGTTTAGAGAAAAACATAGAACACAAAAGTAATAATTGGTTGAAAATGAATTTTAAAAATCAATACAAAAATAAAAATTATAGGATTTAAGAGATCTATTCTGGGAAAGCTGTCCTGGTTGGCTATATTATAGAATAAGATTATGTACTGATTCTCTTCTAAGTAAAGTTTTAAAACATATGTAGTATAAACCAGAGATTTGTTAGATAAAAACCGCAGTTAGTTTAAGAACTTTATAGTTTAACTGAGGTAATTGGACATTTTGGATAATTTTGTTTCCATAAACCTTTGTCTTCCTAAAATTTTACGGAAATGAAAATGCTTATTTCATTTTTTTCAAACTTTTCCATTTTTTTCAATTTTTTCAAATGTGAATACATTCTTAAATATAAACTTTAGAAAAGTCTATTTGAATTTTACTCATAAATGGAGTTTCAAAAGAACATGATCTTATAACCACTGGGCATGAGTCAACATGGCCTTTGATAAATAAATCCCATTAAATGAATTGACTTTCTAAAAGCTGAAATAATCATGATCATAAATGCACCCCCTTCCCACCTCAAGAAAATTTTTAAAAACCCTGTCTAGACAGAGTTGCTTATATAGTTACGGTTTGATTTTATAATTCCTGGAATATAGTACAAACACCGACTATTTGCTGGGCAGCTATTTTATGTCAGACACTTTTTCAGAAACTTTTCATGGTTTCTCATTTATTTTTCAGTAAAAGTAATGGGGGCAATTATACTTATATTCCAGATAGCAAAAATGAGATCTCAGAGAGGTTAAGTGACTTGTCCCAGATTGTATTGTGAGTGGCAGAGGCAGCATTGGGATATAAATCTGTCTTTCTGAGGCCTCTGTTCTTTGCCTCAAACCCCAGCTGCTTTGCCCACAGCCAAGACAGCACTGGCTCTTGGATGACAAACTGTTTCAGTTTTCCCAGGAAAGAGAGGTTCCTGGAATGTGGGACTTTCAGTGCTAAGCCTGAGAAAGTCTCCGGCAAAACCAGACAAGTTGGTCATTTTATCTGTAGGCATTTATCTCATGGCTAATGCATAGTCAGCAAGGCCACGCTGCTCTTCCAGAAGCTTCCTATTCCTGTGATATTATCTGCACAGCGAGACAATTGCTCAAATCAGTTAGGTCAAACTCAGAGAGGGGTCTCCTGGAATAGCTGAATAGCTGTGCTGGCCAGTGCTTCATACAGGGAGAACTGAACCTGTTATTTATCAATCAATCCCAGTCTTTCATACAACTTCAGAACTCTCAGATACAATGTTTGAAACATTTTATCACAGCCCAGGACTCCTATTAATTAAAGACAATATTAATCAAAGACATGATTTGCATCCCTTGTCTCTAATGCAAACAGAATTGGGGTATTCTCTGATCACAATGCTTTGCTTATTAATATAGTGTGTCCCTTAGCAGCTCTTTACTTTTCCTTAATCTAATGTATTACCTTGCTAAAAAGGTTTTTTTTTCCCCCAGTGGAATTAAGTTTCTTGATAATTAAACATATACCTTTAGGTCAGCATATTATGTAATATCACAGATTCTGAGGACATACTGCTAATTTCTAGCTGTTGACCCTGAGCAGAGTTACTTAACTTCTCTTTACCTGGTTTCCTCATCTATAAAATAGGGACAATAATAGTTCTTACCCTACAGGGTTATTTGTGGGGATTAAGTGAGTCAGTTTGTGTAAGGCATTTATAATAATACCTGGCACAAAGAGAGTGCTATAGAAGTGCTAGCTACATTAACATGTATGCTTTTACTGATCTTCGATAATACCATGCTGTTCTTTGCATGGGGTACTCAACGTTGTAATTGATGACTTGGCCATAGTTGGGAATATTTGGCATTTAGCTGTATGCTGAAGGTTTTACAGCTACCTTTTCAAAGAAATAGAAACTAGTTAGTTCCCTGTTTTCAATGTTCTAATCAATCTTATGGTAGAACTAAGACTATAGTCAATCCTACTGGAATTTAGAAAGGCAGTAGTTTGAATTTGAGGCTAAGAATGGTCTTACCTCTATATAAACTGAGAGAAAGCTCTCTGGTAATGCTTTTCCCTCTGTAAATTAAAAATGATTTATCAATGTTGAAACTAGTTCTATTAAAGAGAAAATACTTCCCTATTGTTTAAAATACACTATGGAGGCTTAACATTTATATACACCACTTTAAAGTAGTGGATTAGGATCTCTAAAACAACATAAGATTGCAAAACAATGAGTCTTGGTAGTGGCTTGAAAAGATCTGCCTATTAATACACGAATGTGCTTTCATTAAGATGTAAATTTCAAGTGAAGAAAACTACATCATTGTAATTTTGTCCAGAGACTGACATGCACTTTAGGATATATGCCTTTTTAAATTGCCATATGAGGTTTAAATATGTTCAGCAGCTGTCTGCCATGTCCATTACATTGTTCTGTGATTCAGAATATTTATTGACATAGTGAATCATTCTACCCTTGGTTAATCAAGAGAAGCTGCAGTTGATTTAAGGAGGAATGGCATGGTGTATATACAGAAAGCAGCTGGGTTTTAGTAGCAATTGAAGTGTGTAGGCATAAAAACAATAAATTGAGGTACAGATTTGAAGGAACATATATGGATTCCAATAGCATGGCTTATTGATTGATTGATTGATTGATTGACGGAGTCTCACTCTGTCGCCAGCTGGAGTGCGGTGGCGCGATCTTGGCTCACTGCAACCTCCACCTCCCAGGTTCAAGTGATTCTCCTGCTCAGCCTCCTGAATAGCCCCCCATGCCCAGCTAATTTTTTAATTTTTTTTTTTTAAGGAGAGACAGGGTTTGGCCATGTTGGCCAGGATGGTCTCCATCTTCTGACCTCGTGATCCACCTGCCTCGGCGTCCCAAAGTGCTGGGATTACAGGTGTGAGCCACAGCGCCTGGCCAGCATGGCTTCTCTCCTGTTTATAAAGCAAAGTTATCTGCCTTACAATATTAACAATTGTTTACTAAATTTAATAAGTATTAAGCATTATGTTAAATTGATTAATAATTATTATTTGAACTCAAAGGTTGTGATCAGGCTTATGAAGTATGACTGAAAATGTAAAATACTCATAGAAATGATTTAAAAATATTTATTTAGGTTGAATACTTTTTTGATATGTTCTGGTATTCAGTAGAACAACCATTCTAAGAAACATTAAGACAAGTGATGTAAAGATTTATAATGGGAAGATCAACACATATTTACTTACAAAATATAGCATCACCTTTCCTAAAGGGCTTCTGATCCTCTAAACTAATTTCCAAATGTCTTTTAGGTCATTACATTACAAGTAATGCAATGATCTTTGAAAATAGAGGAAGTCTTTTTGCAGTACTAACCTCAGAATATTTCAGGTCAGTGTCACTGAACTATCCATCTTAGTATCTAAGTATTGAGGCTGTTCCTACAAGGGAAATACTGAAGGAAGGCTGAGATGTCTGGGAAGTGCATCACAAGTCAGAGATGACTCAACAGCAAAGGTCCATCTTTCTTCCCTGGTTGTCTTACATTTCTCTCTGAATGCTGATTTTTCTTTTTGTTGTTGTTGTTCTTGGATAGTCTTTTACTCCTTGAGTGATAGAAAGCAACTGCCTAGAAAGCTGATTATAGGGTCACTGAATTGCCATAGCAGTCAATTGGAAATTCGGTGCCAGTTAGCTCAGATGTCTGAAGACCATACCCTAAGTAGTTAATAGTATGTAATGACTGGTAATATATAAATTTGTATCACTTTCCAGGAACAGGGGGAGACCTTCCTCTATTCAACAAAGCCTATATGAAACACGGATGTGATGCTTAGGAGGGGTGAGGCAGCCGTTTGTGACCATAATGATGTTAGAAATTTTGAGAGAAAAAAGTATATAAATGTACATATGTTGTGTATTTTTTTATTTCTGTTTAGAATTGTGGTGCCATGTAAGTGCAAATTATACAATGTAACTACAGGTGGTGTCACCAGCTCTAAGGCCAGCCACTTGATAGTTGTCTGGAGCTAGTAGTTGTCAGCAGCTAAAATTCTGAAAACAGATACAATGGCATGCAAAGTATTAATGTCTGTGTGTTCCTAGACTTTCATTTCCTTCTACCTGCTAAGAATATTCTGGTTTCTCTGGTCCATTATGTTCTCTCTCCATCCTGTGAGGGGGCTGCTGTGACAGAAGAATTTGTTTTTTGGCTTTTGTGAGCAGAATCAGAAGTCAGGAATGATGGCAGAAAGGAAAATAATTTTGCAACTGGGTCAGGGGAAAAGGTTTTTTCTCCCTTTTTAGAAAGTGTGTTAAAAGAGATATGAGAGCAGTGGTAACACATGAGGAAAATGGATATGAGGTTCAAGAAAAGCAAATGTGGCAGTTGTTGACGGTGGGCCATCTGACCCCTCAACTAGCTCCTTCATTCCTTGCCTTTCTCTATCTTAAGACTAGAAAACAAAGTGCTCAATATCTCTAGCTCCCTTGCAGGTAGGAGTGGCCATGAGCATGATTTTGGACAGTAAAGTATGGGCTAAAGTATATCGGAGGGAAGGCGGTAGATTAGTTTTTGTTGTTGCTGTTTTCAGAGACAGGATCTCACTCTGTTGCCCAGGCTGGAGTGCAGTGGTGCTATCATAACTCACTGCAGCCTTGATCTCCTCGGCTCAAGTGATCTTCCTGCCTTAGCCACCCAAGCCTGTGGGACTGCAGGCACATGCCGCCATGCCTAGCTGAATTTTAATTTTAATTTTTTGTAAAGACAGGGACTCACTATGTTGCCCAGGCTGGTCTTGAACTCCTCAGTTCAAGTGGTCTTCCACCTCAGCTACCCAAAGTGCTGGGATGAAATTACATTTCTGAGTAATGCCTTGTAGAAGAAAGCTCTTAGTCCCTTTCCATTTTATTCCTCTGTCATCCTGGAAGTATGATAATGGAAGTCACTTGCCAAGGATGGCAAAATAGGGAGACAGAGGAGCAACGCTGTAGACTCCTGCATTGAACCTGGTTGCCTCATTTGAACATTGTGAAGACAAAAGAAAAACCTTATGCACCATGTAGCATTCTGGCAGACACAGGTGAAGGACCAAAACACCTTAAAAAATAATTTAATGAAGAGACTATTTACAGAGATGGTAACAAGAATAAGGGAACTATGGTAGACAGGGTTCTCCAGATAAATGAAATCAAGAGAAGATCTTTAAAAAGAGGTTTATTATAAGGAATTGCTCACACAATTATGGAAGCTGGCAAGTCCAAAGTTTGCAGAGCCAGTGTCCCAGTTCCAGTCCAAAGGCTGGATGGCTAACGGAGAGCCGCAAAAGGCTGATGTTTCAGCTTGAAGGCTGTCAGGAAGGAGAATTCTCTGCTCCTTGGGAAGGGTCAGACTTTTGTTTTACGCAGGGGTTCAGATGATTGGATGAGACACACCCACACTATGGAGGATAATCCACTTTACTCAATTTATTGATTTAAATGTTAATCTCATCCAGAAATACCTTCATAGAAAACCTGGAATAAAGTTTGACCAAATACCTTGGCATCCCATGGCCCAGCCAAGTTTATACATAAAATTAACCATTATAGGCACAAGAGATGATGCAACAACGAGAGACTAGAAATGCTGGGAAGTGAGAAGGATTAAGGAAGGAAACAGTGTTCAGTGGAGCCAGCAAGAACTTAAATCAGAGAAGAGGAGCTGCCTCATATAACTTGTGGCTATTTATTGCAGCACTGTTCACAATAGCAAAGACTTGGAACCAACCCAAATGCCCATCAAATATGGACTGGATAAAGACAATGTGGCACCTATACACCATGGAATGCTATGCAGCCATAAAACAGGATGAGTTCGTGTCCTTTGCAGGGAAATGGGTGAAGCTGGAAACCATCATTCTCAGCAAACTGACACAAGAACAGAAAACCAGACACTGAATGTTCTCACTCATAAGTGGGTCTTGAACAATGAGAACATGGAAACAGGGAGAGGAACATTACACACCAGGGCCTGTTGGGGGTTGAGGGGGATAGGAGAGGGACAGCAGGGGGTGGGGGGATTGTGGAGTGCTAACATTAGGAGAAATACCTAATGTAGATGACGGCGGAGATGGATGCAGCAAACCACCATGGCCTGTGTATACCTATGTAACAAATCTGCACGTTCTGCGTATGTACCCAAGAACTTAAAGTAGAAATAAATAAATAAATAAATAAATAAATAAATAAGAGCTAGGACCATAGGAGGCTGTTATAAATTTATATACTTGCTCATATATGTTTATTCGGCAACTCCTGTGTGCTAGGTAGGCACTGGACTACAAACACCATCACTATCCACCTAGAACTTGGAGTGTGGCAGATGTTGGCATGTGAACAGATAACTACAGCAAGGTGTGACAAAGGCTATGATGAGAATAATAGAAACGAAGAGAACAGGTAGTCAGGATGCCTAACCTAGATTTAGGGATCCCAGAAGGACTTCTTAGAACAAACTTTATACAAACTGAGAATAGACTTATCTATTATCAGTGAACTATTTAGAGTTAAGAACTAGTTATCAGTGAACTATTTAGAGTTAAGAATGAGGAAACAGAATGTTCCAAGAAGAGGGAAACGGTACCAAGACCTGAAGACATCAAAAGCAAGGAACTCATTGAATCCTGCAAATGATGGAATGGATATCACGTACCTATTTTGTCATGTGACATGTGGAACTTTTTTGTGTATGTGCTTGGAAAATTAATTTGAAGTTATTTGGTTTTCTTGCATGATTCTTTTTCCTTAACTAGACATTCTGCATCACTATTAAAAAAGCAAAAGAAAAAAAGAAAAAAGAAAGTAATTGCCAGAATTACAGATTTGCCAGTAAGGGCTGGAAGTAAGGGAGTGGTGGGGAAGACACTATGGGAGATCAATATGTGATCCTTTCTCTTCCCACCTGTATTAGTCCATTCTCACACTGCTATAGAGATACTACCTGAGACTGAGTAATTTATAAAGGAAAGAGGTTTAATTGACTCACAGTTCCACATGGCTGGGGAGGCCTCAGGAAACTTATTATGGCTGAAGGCAAAAGGAAAGCAAGGACCTTTTTACATGGCGGCAAGAGAGAGAAGAGTGAGCGAAGGAGGAACTTGCCAAACACTTACAAAACCATCCATATCTCATGAGAATTCCCTCACTATCATGAGAACAGCATGGGGGAAACCACCCCCATAATCCCATCATTTTCCACCAGGTTTCTCCCTGAACACCTGGGGATTACAATTCACCATGGAACTTGGGTAGGGACACAAAGCCTAACCATGTCACCACCTAAGCCAGAGGGCATACTTTAATAATTTAAACCACTCTGTACATAGTCTCTAATTTAAAAAAAGCCAGTATAGTCTAATTAAACCACTCAATCAAATGCAATACTGATACAGCAGGTGATAAACTTGAGTTATTTCAGTTAATGGACTTCTTGGTTAAAACTCTACTATGAATGATGGCTTCATATGTGTTGCCGAATTAAGGCACTCTGTAGTACAGCTTACCAGGAACACGTGGTTTACTTTATTTACATAGTAAATGGTTTTTCATGTATTATTTAATAAATTTTGTTATTTAAATAAAACACATTATATAAATGTCATATTTTTTAAGAATGGAAATTTAATATCTCCATATTACTAAGGGAATGGTGAACAAATATTTAAATAAAATTGATTTGAAGAAGAACCAAATTAGTAGCCTTCTTCTGGTACCATGTCTAAGGTTCTAGCTTAAGCCTACATTATGCATTGAGGTGTTTCTATCATCCAAAGAGATAGTTCAATTTGTGGTTGGATTACATATGATCCAGCTATTGATAGTGCTTTCCTGGAGTTGACTGAGGAAATAATTAGTTCATTTTTGCAGAAATCAGTACATGAGGCAGTGTCTGGATCTTCTAAGACTCCAGCTGACTCCCGTGGACCATGAAGTTTGGCTCAGGATCTAGAACCTCTGGGGTTGGGGATGCAGCCATTCTACCCATGGAGAAGAGAAACTATGTTTTCTATAATACCACCAAGTAGTTCATCTGATGGGTGGACAAATACATTGATTCAGCCATAAACTCACAATTTCTGCTTGAAAGAAGATGTATGATATGGTTTGGCTCTGTCCCCACCCAGATCTCACCTTGAATTGAAATAATTACCATGTGTCAAGGGCAGGGCCTTGAGGTGGAGAGAACTGAATCATGGGGCTATTTCCCATATACTGTTATTGTGGTAGTGAATAAGTCTTACAAGATTTGATATTGTTACAAATGGGATTCCCCTGCACAGGCTCCCTTGCCTGCTGCCATGTAAGATGTGACTTTGCACTCTCATTCACCTTCCACCATGATTGTGAGGCCTCCCCAGTCATGTGGAACTGTGAGTCAATTAAGCATCTTTCCTTTATAAATTACCCAGTCTCTGTTTTTTGTTTTTTGTTTTTTTTTTGAGGTGGAGTTTCAGTCTGTCACCCAGGCTTGGCTAATATTTGTATTATTATTATTATTTTTTAGTAGAGATGGGGTTTCACCATGTTGGTCTGGCTGGTCTTGAACTTCTGACCTCAGTTGGTCTGCCCCCCTTGGCCTCCCAAAATGCTGGGATTACAGGCATGAGCCACCATGCCTGGCCTCTGGTATGTATTTATTAGTAGTGTAAGAACAGACTAATATAGTAAATTGGTAACAGGAGTGGGGCACTGCAGTAAAGATAACTGAAAACGTGAAAGGGACTTGGGTAGTGGGTAACAGGCAGAGGTTGGAGCAGTTTGGAGGGCTCGGAAAAAGACAGGAAAATGTGAGGAAGTTGGGAAGTTCCTAGAGACTTGTTGAATAGCTTTGAGCAAAATTCGGATGGTGATGGGGGTGATAAAGTCCAAGCTGAGGTGGTTTCAGATGGAGGTAAGAAACTTGTTGGTAACTGGACTCTGCTTTAGCAAAGAGGCTGGCGGCATTTTGCCCCTACCCTAGAGATCTGTGGAACTTTGAACTTGACAGAGATGATTTAGGGAAATTATCTCTAGAGAAATTTCTTCTATCTGGCAGAAGAAATTTCTTTTTTTTTTTTTTTAATATTTTATTTTCAGTAACAACTTTATTGAAATGTAATTCACATACCATATAATTCACTCATTTAAAGTGTACAATTTGTTGGCTTTTAGCATATCACAAAGTTATGCAACTGTTAACCACAATTAATTTTAGAACATTTGATCACCTCAAAAAGAAACTCTCTTACCCTTTAGCTGACATCGCCAAGCCCCTCATTCATCCCAGCCCTAAGAAAACCACTAATTTATTCTGTCTGTACAGATTTGTTATTCTGGACATTTAATATTAATAAAATCATATGATTTGTGATCTTTTGTTACTGGATTCTTCCACTTAGCATAAACTTTTCAAAGTTCACCTAGGTTGTAGTATGTATCAGTACTTCACTCCCTTTTATGACTGAATAATCTTCCGTTACATAAAATACATCATATTTGTTTATTCATTCATTGGCCAAAAGACATTTGGTCAATTCCACTTTGAGGCCACCATCCTCCAGACCCCAGAATGGTAGATCCACTGACAGCTTGCACCATGCACACCTGGTAAACCTGAAGACACTGAATGCTAGTCTGTGAAAGAAGCCAGGAAGGGCGCTATCCCTTGCAAAGTCATGGGGGCAGAACTGCCCAAGGCCATGGGAGCCCCCCTCTTGAGACATGGAGTCAAAGGAGATGATTGTAGAGCTTTAAGATTTGACTGCCTCCCTGGATTTTGGATGTGCATGGAGCCTGTAGCCCCTTTGTTTTGGCTTATTTCCCCTATTTGGAATGGGTGTATTTACTCAACACTTGTACCCCCATTGTATCTAGGAAGTAACTAACTTGCTTTTGATTTTACTGCTCATAGGCAGAAGGGACTTGCCTTGTCTCAGATGAGATATTGGACTATTGACTTTTGAGTTAATGCTGAAATGAGTGAAGACTTTAGGTATTATTGGGAAGGCATGATTGGTTTTGAAACGTGATGACATGAGATTTGGGATGGGCCAGGGGTGGAAGGATGTGGTTTGGCTGTGTCCCCATCCAAATTTCATCTTGAACTATAGTTCACATAATTCCCATGTGTCATGGGTGGGACCCAGGGGAAGGTAATTGAATCATGGGGGTGCTTATCTCCATGCTGTTCTTGTGATAGTGAGTGGTGGTTTTATAAGGGGCTTCAGTTTCACTCTGTACTTCCTCTTTCTGTTGCCATGGGAAGAAGGATATGTTTGCTTCCCCTTCTGCCATGATGTAAGTTTCCTGAGGCCTATCCAGCCGTGAGAAACTGTGAGTCAATTGAACCTCTTTCCTTCATAAATTACCCAGTCTTGGGTATATCTTTATTAGCTGCATGAAATGGACTAATACAGTGTGGATAAGTGCTTATCTGGCTCTGCTATGACTGAAGTTAAGTGTCTTTAAACCATGTAGGTAGGATAGTCTAGGGTGCAAGTATGCCAAAAATCTAAATTGCATATAGAAAGTAACAACCCCACTCATCAAAACTTGGCAGCATTGCACATTGTTGTTAAAGAGAACTGACTCACAGCAGCTGTGGGTATTTCCAAGCCAAAAGGATTGGTTAGAGAGGAAGGAATCCCACAGTGTATGACGGTCATCTCAACTGGAATGGGATATCTCTCTGAGTGCTTTAAATATCTCTCAAATATGTTAGCATGTGGTTCTTTGAGAGACTGACATGCTGAAGAGCCCAGGTTTTGTTAACAGATCTTTATATTTGGTCTAGATGCTGAACTTGGGTGTTCTGTTAAGGACAGTATACCACTTGGAGAGCGTTAGTTTCTACATGGTTTGCAGTTAAAGTGTTGGTGGTAGTGGTTTCTGGAGAGGAATATGGAGCTAGCCATGGAATTTTGACAATTTTTAGTTATTTCAAATTTTATGAGTCATTAGGGATTTTCTCCCAAAATATATTTTCTTTTTAACTTTGCTACATTAAAAAAATTCTTTTGAATTGTTAGCATGAAAATCTAGATTTTTTTTTGCGTGAGTATGAAAAGCATGATTTTTGTGCTAATTATTCAGAACTTCTGGTTGGTATTACCTGTATAGTTCATAAGAAACCTATGTGTCTTATCCACTTCATCTCAATGCTAAGCTGATGTGCAGAAATAATTGAAAGAAAAATTATTTTTCTTGTAATCTCTTCAGAACACACAATAAAGAGAATATGTCCATAATGCCCAGTGAAATGTCTTAAAAATCCTCGTTCCCCATGTTTTCATAATCTGTTGCTCTGTGGCAAACCACCCTCAAATCAGTGACTGAAAATATCAATCGCTGGCTATTATTTCTTGCAATTCTGTGGGTTGATGAGATCAGTTGGGTGGTTTCAGTTCTTGTGCTGTTGGCTGGGGCTATAGTCTTTTGGCGGCTCCCTTGGGCTGGAGCACCCAAGATGGCTCATTCCCATGGTTGGTAGTTGTCAGCTGGGAGCACAACTGAGATTGTCCATCAGAATGTCTCAGTTTTCCTTACTATGGCTAATCAACAAGGCGTGAACTTCTCACAGCATGGGAGCTCAGTTCTAAGAGGCAGTGCTCCAAGTATATGAAAGAGGCACCTTCAGATCTCTTTAGGCCCAGTCTCAGAAGTTACACAGCATCACTTCCATCACATTCTATTGGCCAAAGCTAGTCTCCAAGCTATCTCAGATTTAAAGGAGTTGAAGGAGACTCTCTGCTATGGTCTGAATATGTCCCTCCAAAATTCATGTGCGAATCTAAGACCTACTGTGACAGTATTAAGAGGTGGGCCCTTGTGGAAAATGATTGTTATGAAGGTGGCACTTTGTGGGGTTAGTTCTCTTATAAAAGAGGTTGAATGGAAAGCCCTGGTCCCTTTTTTACACCTTTTCCCATGTGAGGACAACATTTGTCCCTTCCTTCCCATGAAAAGAAAACACTGTCTATAAAGAATGGGCCTTCACCAAACATTAAATCTGCCAGCATCTTGATCTTGGACTTTCCAGCTCCCAGAACTGTGAAAATAAATTTCTGTTGTTTATAAACTACTCAGTCTAAAGTACTTTGTAACAGCAGCAGGAATGGACTGACATTCTCCCTCTTGGTAGATGTAGTAGCGATGTTTATGGCCATCTTTTATCCGCTACAACATTTCTTTCTCAATAACTCATACACGTGGCAGCTGCTTCCAAATCTCCCTCCTCTCTCACTCCCAACTCTGCCCAGACCCCATCCCCCAATTCTGTCTCTCAAGTTGTTTTTCTCATATTCCCCTGCTTTCTTTCCAATTCACCATTTCATCTCTCTAGTATATCTCTCCACTTTCTAGTATAAATCCACTCAGCTAGCCTTTTTAGTATTTCTCCCTTATGCATTTCCTTGAGCTTCAGAATAAACGGGGAATTTATTAGGATTTTAAATAGCATAATGCTCCTTCATGGGAGTGAGCAGGAGTGGAAAGTGGACATGATTATTTAGTTTATTCCTGTTAATCTATGTTTGTAAGATGTACAGCACAATGGGAATTGATTTTGGTTTCAATTGCATTTGACATCAGTGGAGTCTTAGAATGTGACACAAGGGTTAGCAGAGAATGTGACCGATTCAGGATTGAGTACTGGAGATTGCCTGAGGCATATCACATATGAGGATTGAGGGAAAGGGTGCTTATTGGGCATCCTGCTGTTTTTTTCACTCTATTACTTTTATTTTATTATTTTATTTTTTAATATTTTAAGTTCAGGGGTACATGTGCGGGATGTGCAGGTTTGTTACATAGGTACACGTGTTCCATGGTGGTTTGCTGCACAGATCATTCCATCCCCTAGGTATTAAGCCCAGCATCCATTAGCTATTCCCTTGATGCCCTCCCTCCTCCCACCCCCCACCTCCTGACAGGCCCCATTGTGTGTTGTTCCCTTCCACGTGTCCATGTGTTCTCATTTAGCTCCCACTTACATGTGAGAACATGCAGTATTTGGCTTTCTGTTCCTGCATTAATTGCTACAGATAATGGCCTCCAGCTCCATCTATGTCCCTAAAAAGGACCTGATGTAATTCCTTTTTATGGCTGCATAGTATTCCATGGTGTATGTGCACCACATTTTCTTTATCCAGTCTATCACTGATGGGCATTTAGGTTGATTCATGTCTTTGCTATTGTGAATAGCACTTTACTGAACATACATATGCATGAACCTTTATATGAATGATTTATATTCCTTTGAGTATCTACCCAGTAATGGGATTGCTGGGTCAAATGGTATTTCTGCCTCTAGATCTTTGAGGAATTGCCACACTGTCTTCCACAATGGTTGAACAAATTTATAGTCCCACCAACAGTGTAAAAGCATTCCTTTTTCTCCACAACCTCGCCAGCATCTGTTGTTTTTGGCTTTTAATAATGGCCATTCTGATTGGTGTGTGACAGTATCTCATTGTGGTTTTGACTTGCATTTCTCTAATGATCAGTGATATTGAGGGTTTTTTTCCATATGTTTGTTGGCTGCATGTATTTTTTTTTTTTTTGAGAAATGTCCATTATCCTATTTTGAAGAGCAATGTTTTTGGCTCTAGGGAAAGAGTTTTATTGTGAACTTGAGACTTATTAGAAATAGATCCCCTGTGGAAGTTGGTTTCTGAAGAAAATAACATTAAGCAAATATGCATTTTAGCAGGTCTGGTCCAATATTGTCTTTAGAACAAGAGTACACATTGAGGCCCACAAACCATATATTTAAATATTTAAAAATTACAACTCAAACTAGTAACCTGTTATATAAAATCTGTTCTGTTCTCTTACCTTGAGAAATATACTTTTATATTGACCTGGGAGGCTATGTGCAAACTTATGACTCTCAAATTTTTCAGAGTTTTTGTTAAAATGTGGCAGCTTGGGGAAAACTGGGCCCAGACCTTGCCTGCTCTGCTTTCCTCCCCACCACTGGGCCCCTCTTGTACTGAGAGAGGTCTCACTCTATGTGTATGGACACTCCAGGTTACACTCCAGAGCTGTGTCCATAGTCCTTAAATACAGCAGCTCCTTAGCGACTCCTCTGGCCTGGGATGAGTGAATGACCAGTGCCATCCACTTTTGGGAGGTACAATTGGTGAAACATTCCATTCCAGCCTTGGAAGTGGGTTCAAGGATGCCTGGGCAGGAAAATCCAGGGTCGAGATTCCCATAGCAGGGTCCATGAGACGACGCGTAGCTTCCAAATGAGCAAGTTTGGCTCCGTAAGCTTCTTGCTTTGTGGTGAGGAGTGTGACTGGAGTGAGCTCTCTAAAGTACAGGGTGCAGAGCAGGGGGACCTCTTGTCCAGGTCATAGGCAGTACTGCCTTGAGCCATGGATGTGCAGAAACTCAACTCAATTTTTTCTTTTTTGCATAGGTTCAGCACCCAGAGCTCTGTCTTGTACTTCTCTTCACGTTGCAGACATCCACGAAAGAGTAAGACTGTTGTCGGTTGGATTGAAGAACAAATGTGTGGAAGGCACTGAGGTTTGTGTGTGAATGTGGTGAGTGGGGCCAAGGAGGACTTGTGGACTTCTTCCAGGAGGAAGTAAGAGGCTGAGCAAGACAGACCTCCTGGTCAGTGTGGAAGCATTGGACTGTGCTATGTGAGGTTGATGACATTTGGCTCTTGTCTAGTGAGCCTGCCTGGCCATACTGGGAATGGGAGAATCTAGTGATTAGAGGGTACCCGTATGTAGGCTATCCATAAGAATTCCCAAATATTGCAGAAGCTTAAAAAGTGTGTTAAATAGCCCTTTCTTCCCAGAGATCAAAAGGAGAAAGATCTATATTGAATGTACTGGTCTATCCTTCAGTCTCAACAGATTCAGCTTCCTTGGAAATGTTATTTTGTACATGAGCCATCACTTGTATCTGAGACTTTCTGAGTCATTGACTAGTTTAGGTTTGCATCGTCAAATACAGCTTGAAACCAATCTTCAGAATGTTTCACAATTATCTTTTGTGATTTTATGATGGCAAGAGTTTATATTCCTTCCCCACCCCATGACTGGTATGAGTGTTCTAGGAAAAGTTGGTGTTGGTTCTACCCAGATGAATTCATGCTGCTTTTTTGGGGAATATCCAGTTCCAGAAAATGCCTGGAACACCCTGATCCCATGTGTGTGTATGGTGTGTCAAACACTAATGGGTCTATGCCATTGTCAATGTTCACTAGGCCAGATGCCTTTGGTGGGAGAAGGTCAGGGGTTTGGACCTCTAGGGTTAACCACCACTCGATAATTTCTTGCAGTCAGAGACTCACTTCTATCTACTTATTGCATTCCCACTGCCATTTTGCCCTAAAGTACAAGTGCAGGTTACGTGAGTCATTCAGATGGTTTCAACAGCATACTACAGGGGTAGCTGGTCTTCTGAACTGAGTTTGGGATATTACTTTATTTACATTTGTTTTTGAAACAGGGTCTCACTCTGTCACCTAGGCTGTAGCACAGTGGTACAATCACAGCTCACTGCAACCTTGACCTCTTGGGCTCAAGCAATCCTCCTGCCTCAGCCTCCTGAGTAGCTGAGACTACAGGTATAAGCCAGAAGCCTGGGTAATTAAAACAATTTTTTTTGGAGAGAGAGGATCTCACTATATTTCCCAAATTGGTCTTGAACTTCTGGCCTCAAGTAATTCTCCTGCCTTGGCCTCACCAAATTCTGGGATTACAGACATGAGTCACCAGGAATGGCTCACTTTATTTACTTCCGTGATGCCTATATATTGTGTTGTCAATAAAACTTGAGATTCTACAGCTGAGACTAGTCCCTGTTTTTAATTAGTTTCTTTTTTTGTAATTACAGGGCTACCACTGAGGTTCAGATTCTGAATTTTGGGTCATCAGAACTAGTTTTTTTTTTTTTTTTTTTTTCAGTTTGGGGAAATATGCTCTATGCTAGAATACAGATAACAGTGCAGCCCTATGCATATGTGTTCATAGGAGTGTGCACACTTGTGTGCATATATGCACGTGTACCATGTGGTTGCCCCTGGAATCAATTAGGGAAATTCAAGGTGAGGGTTGGGGAAAGAACTATGTCCTTGGCTTGCAGAGTATTGGGAAATATAGAGTTTTTCAAAATAGGGGAGGATGGCTTGCACATAGCAGCTTCCTGGCCATTCCCGGGGGAAATTAAAATCCAATAGAAGAATCATAACATATTTCTTCTCTTAGTTCTCCATTTTTTCCCCTTTATTTGGACATAAAAGAGTAGAAAAGACAATTATTTTCTGTTTTGCAATTTACAGCTCCTAAATATTCAGGGTAGAGTGGCAGGCATATATTTGTTGTGATTGAGAATGACAATATTTTTCTGATTGAAAACATCTACCAGTTGGCAAAACATAGTGCTGAAAGTTTACACCACTGTGTCACTTCACCAGACTTAAAGCAGAATTAAGAAGGCTCTCCTAAAATCAGAAATGTTATCTGAAAAAAATTCACTCATTTTTTTTCACATTACATTTTCTTTTTTTCACATTAAGTGAAATGAAACATAGCCCAAGTAAATTTTGTAAAAATTCAAAGGAGAGGATCCAATGATGGGGAGAAGCCTGGTCTAGGTGAAATGATTTTCAGGGAGGACTTTAAATTGACAGGGGCTAGGTTGTGCGCATTTGGGTTCTGGGGAGAAATGGATGGATGCACTTTGAAGAAAATTGAGGAAAAATTGAACAGAATTTTGAATTTATAATTTTGTCCAGAATAAACCTTGGATATTTAACTTATTATCTTTTATTGCTAGCTATTAATGCTTTTTATATGCTAAGCATTCAGAGTCCTTTACAGATATTAACTGCTTAAAACTTTCAATTACAAGGTGAGTGCTATTAAAATCATCCTTATCATGCCAGTGAGAAAACTGAGGAAGAAAGAAATGATTTTCCCAGGGACAATAAGTAATCATGATTTGAATCTAGGTATTCTGTCTGTAAGTCAGCAGTCAGCACTACACATACTTCTGTGGTGCATGTGAAAATACACAGGTGTCACAAATGTCAGGATTCGGAGAGGAGCGTAATTGTATTTATTCCTTTATCTGGATTTTTCTTTCAGAAAACCTTATGCTGATGACCCAGATATATATTTTTGGTTGTTTTAAATTTGTCTGCATGCATTCTTACCATTGCCTAATCACCATCTTCACTTGCTAGGATGACATTCTTCTCTAGTGTAAAATTCATTCATTAATTCCTGTGTGAAACAGGATATGTTGCTCTCTTTTATTTAGTTTCTAATATATGAATGTGAAAGAGCTTGTGGACTATTTTGCAATGCTTCTGTTTACAGCAGATGCATACTTCTAGGCCACACAAACCAGAAGCTATAATTTGGTAAAGATTTATTGAGCACTTACTATGTTTTAGGCATTATGGTAAGTACTTTATAAGTATTTTCTTGTACAATCCTTGCGATTAACCTATGAAGTAGCTACTATTATCGACTTCATTTTATAAAAAATAAACTGAGGAATAACAAAGTGAAAAACCAAAGAACAAAAACTAGCAAAAATAAATAAAATACCTAGAAATGAACTGAGTCAACATTTAAACCAATACTGTGCTCCAGAGAACAGCATCAGGTTATCTGTACTATAATTCTGGTTTCCATTACTGTAGATTAAATGAGTTAGCACATAAAAACAACATGGATAAATATCACCTGGCAAAAAGCAAGTACTTAATAAAGGTTAACCATTAGTTTGTTACCTGAGTAAATTGTGTGATGCTGAGGTTTGGGGTACAAATCACTGAGGTACTGAGAATGGTACTCAACAGGTTTTTAACCTTTGCTTCCCTCTGTCCCCCATCATGTAATTCTTGGTGTCTGTTGTTGCCATCTTTATGTCCATGAGGGCCCAGTGTTCATCTCCCACTTACAAAAAAGAACATGTGTTACTTGGTTTTCTGTTCTTGTGTTAATTTGCTTAAGATAATGGCCTCTAGCTGCATCCATGTTGCTGCAAAGAACATGAATTTTATTTTTTATGGGTGCTTAGTATTCCATGGTGTATATGTACCACATTTTCTTCATCCAATCCACCATTAATGGGCACCTACATTGATTCTATGTCTTTGTTATTGTGAATAGCTCTGTGATGAACATATGAGTGCAGGTGTCATTTTGATGAATGATGTTTTCCATTGGATATATACCCAGTAATGGGATTGTTGGCTTGAATGGTAGTTCTAAGTTATTTGAGAAATCTCCAAACTGCTTTCCACAGTGGCTGAACCAACTTACATTTCCACAAACAGTGTATAAGCATTCTTTTTTCTCCACAGCCTTGCCAACATCTATTGTTTTTTGACCTTTTTTTTTGAGATGGAGTTTCACTCTTGTTGCCCAGGCTGGAGTGCAATGGCGCGATCTTGGCTTACCACAGCATCTGCCTCCCAGGTTCAAGTGATTTTCTCTCCTGCCTCAGCCTCCTAAGTAGCTGGGATTACAGGCATGTGCCACCATGCCCGGCTAATTTTTTATTTTTGGTAAAGACGGGGTTTCTCCATATTGGTCAGGCAGTGGTGGTCTTGAACTCCTGATTTCAGGTGATCCATCCAACTTGGCCCCCCAAAGTGCTAGGATTATAGTCGTGAGCCACTGTGTCCGGCCCTTGACTTTTTAGTAATAGATGTTCTGACTGGTGTGAGATGATACCTCATTGTGGTTTTGATTTGAATTTCTCTGATGATTAGTGATGATAAGAACGTTTGTCTTATTTTGTTTTTATTTAGTTTATTAAACTTTTAAAATTAAAGCCTAAAATGTTTACAGAAAATGTACATTTCCTAAAGTGTAGTATTCACAGAATTTTTACAAACTGATTACTCTCATGTAATCAGCATTTGGATTAAGAACAGAATATGTCCGGTAGCCAGAGACCACTTTTGTTCTTTCTAGGCACCATCCCCAAACCTCAGGAGTAACCACTATCCTGATTTCCAGCAGCATTGATTTGCCTTCACTTGTTTTATCTTTTACAGAAATAGAAGCAGGGAGTTTTATTCTTTTGTGTCAGGCCTCTTTCACTCCAATTATGTCTGTGAGATTCGTCCATCTTGTTGCAGGTACTTAAGCTTGTTCATTCTTATTATATAATGTATGAATATACTCCAGTCTATTTATCCCATTGCACTGTTGACAGGCATTTGAGTAGTTTCCAGTTTGGAGCACTTACGAGTAGTGCTATCTTAAATATTCTAGTACATGTCTTTGGTAAACATGTATTAGCTATTTTTACTAACCATTGTGTACACTAGAGAAAATTTGGCGTGATGGTTTAGTCGGAAGGAAATAAAAAAGAAGATCCTGTTAGTGTATTAAAAATTGATGTTCGTTGAGAAAATATTGCAAAACAAAAGAAAACATGGTTTTGAGATTTATGGCACACCAGGGTGACTTAGTCAATAAGAATGTCTTACATATTACAAAATGAGAAAGTAAGCTTCAAATATCTCATCATAAAAAATGAAAGGTAGGTGAAATGATGGATATGGTAATTAGCTTGATTTAATTATGCCACATGCTATACACATTTCAGAACATCCCATTTATCCTATAAATGTATGCAACTATGATTTGTCAATTAAAGAAAATTATTAGATTAAAAAATCAATCAGAACTCAGTAGAGCTATCCATCAGTTTCCTGGTTCATCTCATGTTGTGTGAATCTGTACCTTCAAAAAATAGGATACACTTTCTAACTCACAAATAAAAAGAAGGACCAATGGAAATTGGACCAGAGGAGGAGTCTGCTACAGTTTCCAAGAGGTCAAGAATTGTGATGGTAGCTCTAAAGGGGAGGGTTATAGATGGCCCATAGCAGACTCAAAGTGGCCATTCATGAGATGTACTGATTTTTCATGGTCATGCTAAAATTCATCAGCCAGAACTTGAACAATATTGAACAAAACAATTGGTTATGAGTATGTGACTAGGGTTCCAAATAATTATCATTGGACAAAGTCAGCCTGCATCTCACATGAAAACAAATGACAGTAACAGGAAGTAAAGTGCAATGGGCGAATGGTGACTTTGAAGTCTGGAGTGGGAAACTAAATGTAGGGTGTTAATAGATTTTTCTAATTGAAGGTTGTACTTGGAAGAGAAAGAGGATCTGGAGAGATAATAGTTGAAGCTTCAGTATTTCAAAAAGGTAGGATTTGATTTTAAGAGTCACCAGTTTCTGACAAGAGACAAATTTGAAGAGATGAATATTGAGGAAAATATTGTAGCTCAGACTTGTGATTAAATTAACTTTACATTCATTTTAAGAGGGATGGCAAACACTCAACAATAATCATCAAGCTAAACAGTGTGCTATCCACGAGTGACTCGCAAAAGTAAATAGTGTAGAGGAGTGCTTCATCTTCCACAGAGGAATGACAGAGAAATGGAGATAATTTTGTAAAAATCAGAGCACTGAGAAGATGAGAATTTCATCTTTGAAAAGAGAAAAGATAATGGCAGTAAATGTCAGGGAAATTCAGGGTTGGAAGATGTCTGTCCAACCTGTGTATTTTATAGATGAGTAAAATAGAAAACTGGTGAAGGATGAGTCAGGCTCTTGAGTCAGGCTGTCTGGGTTTAAATCCTAGTGGTCAGACTCTCTTTGCCCTATTTTTCTTTTGTAAAATTAGGCAATAATTGTATCTAAATAATTGTATGTAAATCTATCTATGTGTCTGTCCAACCTGTGTATTTTATGGGTGAGTAAAATAGAAAACTGGTGAAGGATGAGTCAGGCTCTTTAGTCAGGCTATCTGGGTTGAAATCCTAGTGTTCAGACTGACCTTCTTTGCCCTATTTTTCTTTTGTAAAATGAGGTAATAATTGTATCTAAATCAGAATTGTTTTGAAGATTAAATGAAATAACGTAGATAGTGCCGAACAAGTGCCTGATAGGGAATATGTGTTAGTTATTGATTTTGGGTGACTGCCCTCAAGTTTTACAGCCAGTTAGCAGTAGAGTTGCAACTAGATCTCAAGCTTACCATGCCCTCAAAAGTTCAATTTAGTGTCTTCCAAACATATCACATTGTGTCTTGAAGGGATTTCAGAAACCCCTTTTCTTTGCTCTGAATTCAGAACCAGTTTTGGGACATGAGAGTCAGGGAGATGGGACCAAAATACCATTTTTTTTTTCACTCAGAAAAGCTGGATTAAAGGTTATTACTCAGATCTCGGACAGCTAGATAAACTTTCCTTTGGTATAGATTGGGGCAAGGATTCCCCAATTGGGAATCTCAGTTCACCTGCCCACTCCCTTGCCACAATCTACACCAAAGGAAAATGTATCTGCAGCTAAGACTGCTGTCTTGCATTAGGGTGTAAAGATAGGAAGAGGTATGAGAGAGTAGAAGAAAGGGCAGAAAGATCCCAAATCCCTTTTGCTTAGAAGTTGTGAACTGTATTAGCTCTACTCAGTCAATAAATATTTACTAATGGCTGTCATCCACCAACTAGGTGATGTAGTCTACTTTCTGAGGTAGATTACTTAGTAGACCTCTTTGGGGGATGATCAAAAGTTGAGCAGAAAAAAGAGAGAAAGGACTCTCTGCAGAGGAAATAGTGTTTGAATAGGCTATACTTGAATATCAAAACCATGAAGTGAGTGCAGACTCATGGAGGAGGAATGCCAGCAAATTAGGAGTAGGGAATCAGCCTTCCTCCTCCAGCTTCTCTCAATGCTGACACAGCAATTCCAGATTTTAAAATTAACACAAAGAACTTGCTGATGATTAGAAATGAAGAGAACATAATTTATTCACTCACTTAACAAATGTGGAACGATTTTTTCTTGTTTCAACCCTGTTAACTGAAGAACAAGTTTGTTTTTAAATGTCAGATAGATTGCATCACTATTTTTTTTTAGATTTTTTAAAATTCTGGGGCACATGTACAGAATGTGTACATTGTTAGTATATAGGAATGCTTGGCATCACTATTTTTAAGGCCTTCTAGTGATTTGCAATTTCAGTAGAATACAATCCAAACTCCTTACTATGACATTCAAGACTTTATCTGATCAGTTTTAACTCTCTGTTCCTTACTTGCTAAGATCCATCCACATAGGCCTCTTTCTATTCCTTGGTTATGCCAAACTTTTTCCAACTGCTGTAGAGCCTATAGATTCAAGGTCCAAATATTTAATGCTGGTTTTTCATGTCATTCAGTTGCATCTCAAATATTGCCATGTTCAAAGACTTTGTCTCACCACGCTGTCTCTAGTAGCCTTCCCATCACACAAATACATGGCCTCTCTTATATATTGTATTGATTGCAATTTACATCTGAAATGACCTTGCTCATTTATTTGTTTACTTGCTCATTGTCAGGCCTTATTTTACTACAACTAATAGCTTCAAGAGAGCGAAGATCTTGCTGTGTCATTTACTGATGATCTTTGGAGGCCCAAAGAGTGCTGGTATATAGTGGGCTCTGAAAAATATTGTTAAAAGAATTATTAAATAAGTGAACAAATGGATGAAAGAATATAGCTTATAAGGCTCTGGGGACTTCAAGTTCAATAGAGATTCTTTCAAAAATTTGCAGTCTAGTTAATTAACTTTAGTGAAGTCTATTAAGTGCTATAGTAAAGGCACATGTAAAGTATGTTGCAAGAACAGAGATGGAGAACTGGAAGGAAGGCTCCAGTGTAATCAGTTTTCCTATGAGAAAGTATTTCTGTGAGAAAAAGTGATTACACGGTAGGCCTCCTTTGGGTATGATGGAGAGTTGGCTAGAAAAAGAAGAGGAGGAAGGACATTCTAGGTAGAGGTAACAGTATATAAATAGCTTATTTTTGAACATCAAAACAATGAAGAGAGAGCAGACTCTAGGTACTCAGAGATGTCATTCTGGTCTTTCATGAAGCAAATTTTAACAATAACAGAAAAAAGCATAGCATGATTCCATTTCAGGGGTCCTAGCTCACAGATGACATGGTTCAAGACGGATTCAAAGAATCTTTCTTAACAATAACTACAAATTACCAACAAGAAAGGAGGAGGATCTTAGAGACTGTTGGATGTATTTAGATTTTTATGTAGAAAAATCAACAGAATATAAATGTAGGAGACCATGCTTTTAAAGAAGCAGAATAAGGGAGATGAACCATAAGAATTACGTGAGACCAGAAGAAACAGTGGCTTAGAAAAATTCTAACAGCTAAAGGGCCTTCAGACCCTCAGTTGGAAAAAGCAATATAATCCCTCCTGGGAGAGGCAACCCCTTTATTACAGAAGTTAGAATAATATAGTAGTTGAGAGAAAGAAGGCAAACCTTATTCTCTATCATTTTATTTCTAGCTTTTCCATTCAGTGAAACAAATTTCAGATTAGAAAGGTTACAGGCAGCAGCAAGTGCAGAAATGAAGATCTAGGTAGATGAATTTTATTTTATAAGAGTTTGTGTTTCCAGATTAATAATACATTAAAATTAATAAAATGATTGAATGATTTGGTAGTGTAAAGACTTGTTCATGCATTTGAAATACGAAAAATCAGAGAAGGGAGTAGCAGAAGAAGTAAGGGCAAGTGTAGAAGAAAAAGGTTGTTGCTCCATTTAGGGATGATCTGTAGGCTACTGTAAGCTAGTTTTGGTTTAAGCACACACAGAAATTAACTATATTCTGCAATAAATACTATTTTGAATTATAATAACTGTCTCTAAATCCAGACATTTCTGGCTTAGCCTAGTTGAGAAGATTTGGGTTTAGTTATGTTTCAGTATCTATCTATCTATCTATCTATCTATCTATCTATCTATCTATCTAATTTTTTCCTTTAAACTTTTCTAGATCACAGACTGCTCTCAAAAGTGCCCTTTGGCTGACCAGTGCAATGGAGAAAATCTCTCAGAACCATAATACTTTCGTTTGGGACATTGATCCCTTAATGAATATTAAGGAATTATTGTGAAATATTATTGAGTTTTAAGAGCATTATCCTTAACTATGTGAGAAAACTGTCATTCAGCTCACAAAGACATGCTGTTCTACTCTTAATTATTTAGCAAGAAATGTATGTTCTGAATGTATCTGGCACATATGTGCATTCATGACACATAACTGGATTTTTTGAGGTCTTTAAGGGGTAAAAGGGAGAAATGATTAAAGCATCCCTGGGGATATATGACAAACTATTTGAGTCACAAAATTACCCCCAAATAGAGCATGTTCAAAGGGACTTTTTGTCTGCATAGTGAATAAATTACTTGTTTTTCATGTGAACTACATACACTTTTGCAACTTAGAATTTAGCAACTCATCTAAACCACTGAACGTTAGGAAGTATTCCTGCCCAGTTTCTTAGAACTTTCACTGTTCCTTTTTCTTCTGAAGGCTGTTGTTGTGAACACATGTGTCAAAAATGATTTATGTGCTTCAAGATAAATCTTGGTCCATGTTGTTAGTCAGAATCTTACTGTGCTGATTCAGGACTGTATCGAAAACAAATTTATGCATTGACATAGTTAAGCTGTGAAACACAGACATTAAGGTTTTAGATTGCTTCAGTTAGATTGTCTCACTAAGTTCCACACCTTTTTTTTTGTTCAAAGGTTTTAAATTTTAATTGTATATTACATTAATTCAATACATTTAAAGGTATTTATTCTTGGTATTTACTAAATTTAAGATTACAAAGAAATAAAAAGGGTTTTCTTTTTCTCTGATGAGAGTAGATTATAATAAAAATTTTAGCAGTACTAATTATATTTTAGATGATTGATGTAATTTTTTGTCTCAAGAATTTTAAAATTTAGCAGTCTTTTAAGTTGCAAATTCTAAAATGTGCATTCCCCAGACATAATAGCAGACATTCAACAGATATTGAAAATTGAGTTTTTCTGTTAAGTCCAGGACCCTCCAAATAGAAGTCTATACATCTTGGAAAAATTTGTGAACATTCTTTAACCTTTTCCTTCCAACATTACAGTGAGAAGAGAAGACTTTACAATGCATTGAAGCAATCTTAGAAATAAATATGAACAATTTCCTTAGAAATGTTCAAGGAAATAAAGATTATCTGAGGGAAAATGTGAAATGTAAAGAGAATAAAACTGTTTTGAAGATTTATGATATGAAAAAGATATTTATGCACCTCTAAAGTGGTTCTCTAAGACCGGTCTTTTGCTGTAGGGCAGATTGGGGTTGTTACTCAAAAGGAATAGATTGCTTTCAATATAGAAAAAGGGCAAAATAACTCTACTTACATTCACTTCCTCCCTCCCTCCTCTCTCCTTTCTTCCCTATTCTCTCTCTCCTTTGAACACTTACTATGTGCTCCCACTGTGGTTAAGTTATACTGGTCATAGTATGACAGGAAGAGAGACTCCCTACTCTTATAGAGCTTGGAGCCTAGTGGGAAACTGTCATATGCAGACATTAAAACGAGGGCATTGAGGGAATGTCCCTGAATTCTATGCCTTTGTAGATTCTCCAAGTGTATGTGGTTGATATTTTCTCTTTTTTGTCCCATTTTCTTTTCTTTCTTTTTTTTTTTTTGCCATTTAATCTAATCAATTTTTTTAAAATGAAGCTATTCTAGTTATTTATTTGTATTTTTTTGTCTTTTTGATAATAGCCATCCTAGTTGGGGTGAGATGATAACTCATTGTGGTTTCAATTTAAATTTCTCTGATGTTTAGAGCATTTTTTTCATGTATTTTTTTGACAGTTTGTATGTATGTCTTCTTCTGAGTAATGTCAGTTCAGATTGTTTGCCCATTAAAATTTTTTTCTGTCATGGTTAGGATGTTTGAGTTCCTTGTGTATTCTGAATATGAATTCCCTGCCAGTTGAATGGTTTGCAAATATTTTTTCCCATTCTTTGGGTTGTCTTTTCAACCTGTTGCTTGTTTCCTTTGCTGTACAGAAGGTTTTTAGTTTGACACAATCCCATTTGTTTATTTTTGCTTTTGTTGCATGTACTTTGGAGGTTTATTCATAAAATATTTTCCCTGTATTTTCTTCTAACAGTTTTATAGTTTCTGATCATACATGTAGGTCTTTGATCCATTTTGAGTTGATTTTTGTGTAGGGCAAGATATTGGGGTCTAGTTAAATTCTTCTATATATGGGTATTCATTTACCCCAGAATCATGTATTGAAGAGACTGTCTTTTCCTCAATGAGTGTTTTTGGCACCTTTGTAAAAAATCAGTTGGCTATAGGTATAAGAATGAATTTCTGGGTTCTCTATCCTGTTCTGTTGGTCTAGGTGTCTGTTTTTATGCCAGTACCATTCTGTTCTGGTTACTACAGCTTTGTAGTATGTTTTGAAGCAAGATAGTGTGATGCGTCTAGCTTTGTTCCTTTTGCTCAGGATTGCTTTGGCTATTAGGAATCTTTTGTGGTTCCAAACAAATTTTAGGACTTTTTTTCTTTATTTTTGTGAAGACTGTCATTAATATTTTAATAAGGATTGCATTGTATATGTAGATTGCTTAGTGTGGTCATCTTAATACTATTAATTCTTCTGATCTGTGAGCATGGGATATCTTTCTGTTTGAATACTATTCACTTACTTTCATCAGTGTTTTGTTTTCCTTGCAGATTTCTTTCACATCCTTGGTTAAATTTATTCCTAGGTATTGTGTGTGTGTGTGTGTGTGTGTGTGTGTGTGTGTGTGTGTATGGGTGTAGCTATTGTAAATAAGATTGCCTTGTTGGTTTCTTTTTCAGCTAATTTGTTGTTTGTGCATGGACATGCTACTGATTTTTGTATGTGGATTTTGCATCTTGCAACTTTACTGAATTTATTAGTTCAAATAACAGACTATTTGATTTCCCCCTTTTTGTGTATTTTTTTGGTTTTGTTTAAAAAAATTTTAGGTCTTTCTTTTGTTTAATTGTTCTGGCAAGGACTTCTAGTACTATGTTAGATAGGAATGGTGAAATTGGGCATCCTTGTCTTGTTTTACTTCTTAGTAAAAAAGTTTTCAGCTCTTTCACATTTAGTATGATGTTAGCTGTAGGTTTGTAATATATGGCCTTTATTGTGTTGAAGTACTCTCCTTCTATCCCTAATATATTAAGAACTTTTATAATGAAGGGATGTTGAATTTTATCAAATGCTTTTTCTGCATCTATCAAGATGATCATATGTTTTCATCCTTCATTCTGTTGATATGGTGTTTCACATTTACTGATGTATCACATTTATTGATTTGCATATATTCAACCATCCCTGCATTCTTGGGATAAATCCCAGTTGATCATGACATATTATCTTCTTGGTGTATTATTGGATTTGGTTTGCTTATTCAGTAAGTTTAACTATTATGAACAACTATACAGCTATAAATTCAAAAATCAAGATAAAATAAATAAATTCCTCAACACATACAACATATGAAAATTAAAGCAAGAATAAATGGAAAACCTGAACAGACCAACAGTAAGTAATGAGATTGAATTTGTAATAAAAGTCTTCCAGCAAAGAAATGTCCAAGACCAGATGACTTCACTGCTAAATTCTACCAAAATTTTAAAGAATTAATTTCAATTCTTCTCAAATTATTTCAAAAAATTTGAAGTGGAAGAAACTCTTCCTAACTCATTTGATGAAGCCAACATAACCCCTGATACCAAAACCAGACAAGGGCCCAATATACAAAGAAAACTATAGGCCAATATTACTGATCAACACACACAAAAAACCTCAACAAAATACTAGCAAACCAAATCCAATAATACACCAAGAAGATAATATATCATGTTTTTATCCTTCATTCTGTTGATATGGTGTGATGGGAGGGGCTACCTTGAAGATCTCTGACATGCCCTGGAGACATTTTCCCATTGTCTTTGTTGTTAATATGCAGCTCGTTGGCTTAAATTTCTCCTCAGAAAATGAGTTTCTCTTCTCCACCGTATGACCAGACTGCAAATTTTCTAAACCTTTGTGCTCTGCTTCCCTTTTAAACATAAGCTCCAATTTCAAACCGTCTCTTTATGAACACATATAACTGAATGCTTTCAGAATAAGCCAGAATTGGCCTCTTGAATACTTTGCTGCTTGAAATTTTTTCTGCCATATACTCTAAATCATTTCTATCAGGTTCAAATTTTCACGCATCTCTGGGGCAGAGGCAAAATGCTGCCAGTCTCTTCACTAAAGCACAGCAAGAGTGACCTTTGCTACAGTTCATCTCCATTTGAGACCACCTTGGACTGGATTTCATGGTCCATATCACTATCAGCATTTTGGTCAAAACCATTCAACAAGCCACTAGGGAATTCCAAACTTTCCCACATTTTCCTGTCCTCTTCTGAGCCCTCCAAACTCTTCCAACTTCTGCCCATTACTGGTTTCAGAGTCACTTCCCCATTTTCAAATATCTTTATGGCAGTACCCAACTCCCAGTACCAGTTCTCTGTATTAGTTCATTTTTACGCTACTATAAAGGTACTACCTGAGACTGGGTAATTTATAAACAAAACAGGTTTAACTGATGTATAGTTCCTCCTGGCTTGGGAAGCTTCAGAAAACTTACAATCATGGCAGAAGGCGAAGGGGAAGCAAGCACCTTCTTCACAAGGGGACAGGAGATAGAGAGGGTGAGGAGGGAAATGCCAGACACTTTTAAAGCATCAGCTCTCATGAGAATTTCCTCATTATCACATGAACAGCATGGAGGGAAACTTTCCCCATGATCCAATCACCTCCCACCAGGTTCCTCTCTCAATACATGTGGATTGTAATTTGAGATAAGATTTGGGTGGGGACTCAGGGCCAAATCGTATCAGGCACTTTGATTTTATACTACTTTCCTTTTGCCTGGAACTCAGACAAGGTGTGGAGCTTTCTTCTTCTGACCTGTGGTGACAAACATATATTAAGGATCACTGATCATAAAGATGGCATGAACTTGAGTTTCTGATGGCGTTATGGGGCTTCTCAGCTCTGCATTATACTGACTTTTCATACATCAGAAAAATAAGACCCCAAATGTGCGACTAGCAGCTGAATTCAATTCCTAACTTATAAGAGTTATGGGGGCAGGGAAGTGTTGGAGGGGGCCTTTCTAAAGCCACAACACAATTGTGAGTGACTCTCAATTATTAACAGTACCTCTCAGTTGTTAGTGTGTATACGAATTACGAGGGGACCTTGTTAAAATACAAATTCTGATTCAGTAGGTGTGGAATGGTGTCTGAGACACTGCATTTCTAATCATTCTCATGTGATGCTGTTGCTGCTGATTTGTGAACCCACTTTGAGTAGTAGCAAGGATCTGGAACACCACTATTCTTCCAGCTGAACTACCTAATGTTATCAATTTCCTAATGGTAAATTTACCCTATTTTCATGTACCTCAGCTACTTGAAACTTACCTGCTTTGTTTACTACATCATTCTATCGTATGTAATTGTCATAACACAAAGCAACAAGAGTTGAAAGAGTAGAATCTTTCTACTAAAATAAGGACATTTCCAACACCAACTGCAAATCCATAATGGCCAATTTCAAAACAATAGGCAGCTCGCATTCCAAGGTTAATGAAAAGGAAGCTTAAGTGCCTTTCTGTAATGTAGTTCTCTGCATAGCCTCATTGTGCACATCGTCTTGGGACAGTAATAGAGGTCTTGGAGCTAGGGTTTTCACTGCACGTCTGCCTTGGGAATATTCAACTTTCCTTTGCTCAATTATATTGAGGACATGCTCTGAATGAGCAGCTAAAGTAATTTCCACTTTTATGATTGCTGGCTACTTATTTGAATATTCCTGTTGCTCTTCTGGAAGTAATGGGCATTTTGAGAGCAAGTAGAGACCAATATCTGCCAGAAACATTAGACAATTAGGAAGAAAGAGGTGTGCAAGGAGATCCAGGATTCTGATCTTCCGATATTTCCGTCCCATGTCTAAAATGAATGTTACATCCCAGCTGGTCTTACCTGCTCACCATTGCCTGAACACAGATGACCCATTCCCACCTCCGTACCTTAGTTCATACTGTTTGTTCACCCTCACCCACTAACTTCACCTACTAGTAATCATTGCTATCCAGTGTGGGTACTTATTATATCAGGCTCTGGGTTATATGCAGAACGCAATGTAATTCTCAAGAATTTTACAAAATAGGTACTATGGACTGCATTTTTGTGTCCCTCCTCAATTCATATGTTGAAACACTAACCCCCAATGGGATGCTATTAGGAGTTGGAGACTTTGGGAGGTGATTAGGGTTAGATGAGATCATGAGGGTGGTGTCCCAACTTTTACTCCCTAGGCTTGAGTAGCAATTAGAGACTTAGCAACAAGTAGATCCACAACATATTTCAAATGCTGCAATCCTTTGGATCACTAGGACCTCCTTTGATTTTTCATGAAAGTTATCATTCTATGCCAGTCAATACAAGCACTGAAGGTTGAAATGGAGAAAAATCTGATAAAGTGTGTGTTTTAGATTTGTCTCAGATAGATACTTATCTCCAAAAGCTACATTTTCACTTCCTTTCTTCCTTGAAAGCCAAATGGTTCCATTATCTTTGATATGTTCAGAGCCAGTAGAATCATGTTTGGTTCTCTAGCCAATGTTTGGACATAAAACTTTCAGATAAAGTTTCTGTAGTGGTAAAGGAAGATATGGAAGCTCTGAAACTGTGCAACATTTTCAAATGAATGAGTCTGACTAATGAAATTTGGTGTATAATTTAAACAAAATTAATGATATAATGATGGGAGGGGATATTAGATATATTTTTGGTAAGTAACAAAACTAATCATAATTTTTTTATGGAAGAGATGTAAACATGAGGAAAAGGAGAATATTCTTTGTCTTAATTTTTTGCTCCAAATAAAAAACTATTTTGTCATTTTCCCTAAAATATCATTTTTGTTCTAATTGGATAAACAACTTTATGGAAATTTATATAAAAGCACAGAAATATAAATTTAACTTCTTAAAAATAACATCTTTGTTAGTTTATTATTACTAAGCTTATGATCATAATGGAAATGTCAAAGGATGCGGACTGAAGGAAAAAAACTACATTTTGGTGCGTATACTTCCAGACGTTTCACTGTAATACTATTTTGTTGCTGATTCGTTTTACTTTTACATGTTGATCCTTTTTTAGTTCATAAGTGTGATGCTTGGATCTTCCCATTCATGTGTGAGATGTGTCTCACTCAAACGTCGGCACAGCATTACCCATGTGGAAAAAAAAGCCTTTTACATGTAAATAAGTACCTATCTACAACATACTTTTAATTGACCTTACAGCATTTCATTATGTGGGTGTGCCTTAACTTATCACTTTTGCTGGATGTTTAGGTTGTTAGCAATTTTGCTGTTGTATACTGTGCTATAATGACAATCAGTATAGCCTGTTTATTCACATTTTAATGTTTATTTTTATGTAGCGACATCTAACATTATTTCCTTAGTATGTTGATGTAGAGTTACTGGGTTGAAGATAAGAAACACCACTAGAATTATTTCCTTAAAAAATAGGTGTGGACCATGGAATACCACACACCCATACAAAAGGATGAGTTCGTGTCCTTTTCAGGGACATAGATGTAACTGGAAACCATAATTCTCAGCAAACTAACACAGGAATAGAAAACCAAACACTGCATGTTCTCACTAATAAGTGAGAGCTGAACAATGAGAACGCATGGAGGGGACCATAACACACTGGGGCCTGTCATGGTGTTGGGGGCTGGGGAGGGATAACATTAGGAGAAATACCTAATGTAGATGACAGTTGAAGGGGGCAGCAAACCACCATGGCATGTGTATACCTATGTAACAAGCCTGCACATTCTCCACATGTACCCCAGAACTTAAAGTATAATAAAAAAAAAGTAATGTCTCCATTAAACTGTGTGTGAGCTCATTGGGGGCAGGATTACTATCTTATTGATCTCTGTATTTTTAATCTGATTAAAAAATACATGATATAAGATGGACATTCAATAACAATTTATTGAATAAATGAATCTAATAAAATACATTACTCCCAAAAAATAGGTGTGGAATTTTAGATCAAAAGTCAACTACATTATCCTGACTTCTGAAATATATCACCAATTACTCTCCCAAAACTTCTTTGGCTCATGAATGCTTTCATTTTTCTGAAAGCTTACCTACTCTAGGTATTATTTTTGAATAACTAAACCAAGATTTTTAAAAACCAGATTCTTTAAACAGAGGTTAGAATGACAGAGAAGGTAAATAATGATAAATTATAATGACAAGAAGTTTCTCATCTGAGCTACGTTAGAGTGTCTATACCTTCACTGAAACCCAACTCTCACTATACGTCATTAAATCAAGCCAGGATCTGATTATATGTATGATTTTGTCAGATTGTACCATTTAGAAAAATGTTTGGTTACCTTGTTCTTTTGAAATACCATGGTGAATACCATGAAGCAATGAATTTTGCTTCCACATCTTCTATTTATATATCTTCCCAATGTGAAGATATATAAATATCTAATATTTATATATTAGATATTAAAATATATTAGAATATAATAATTTTCATTGTTAAAATATTAGAATATAATAATTTCTCATTGTCTTGCCTTTTGAGTTAGTAATAAGTCATTTTAAACATTGTTAAGCAAATTGGG
Source organism: Cacajao melanocephalus (assembly GCA_963573385.1). NCBI lineage: Eukaryota > Metazoa > Chordata > Mammalia > Primates > Pitheciidae > Cacajao > Cacajao melanocephalus. Next base: position 11,447 of record CAUYLG010041094.1, on the reverse strand, counting down.
TCTTTTAATGTAAAGTATGTTGTATTTATGACCGACTGCTACCTTATAATTACCACAAACTTGGCTACTTAAACCATACAAATTTATTATCTCACAGTTCTTTAACTCAGAAGTCTGGTGAGCTCAGCTGTTTTCTCTGGCCTGGGTTTTATAGGCTGAAATCAAGTTGTTTGCAAGCTGGATTAGTATTTGAAGGCTCTGAGGGAGAATCTTCGTCTAAGCTCATTCAGGTTGGCTGTCAGGATCCAGGTATTTGGGCTTCCCAGGTGAAGTCTCTGCTTCCTTGCAGGCTGTGAACGAACAGCCTCCTTCAGGGACTAAGGTTACCTGAATTCCTCCATCTCCAGATAAGCTAGTGTGCTTTGAGTCATTCTCACACTTGGAATCTCCTTCACTTCTCCTTCTGCACCACTTCTGCCTGCAGCTAGAGAAAGTTCTCTGCTTTTAAGGGCTCATGTGATTAGAATGTGCCCACCTTGGTAATAAAAGCTACAATTCCTATTTTAAGGCCTATAACCTTAATTACATATTCCAAGACCCTTTTGCTACACAAGGTAACATACTTATTGGTCTCAGGGTTTGGGGCATGAATATCTTTGGGGGGCTATTCTGCCATCCTCACTGTATAAAACCTCTGTTCTGTGACCTGTCTACCACATTCCTCAATTCTAAATCAGGAATATGAGGTTATTGTCTTTTGGAGCTCAGGGAAACACTTCACAAACATCCATTGTAAGAATTATTTATTTATAAATGAACATATCCAAATGTATTGAAAATAGAGTGAACAGTATAAAGTATTCTACATACTCATAACCTGTATGAGTCAGTTGTCACACTGCTATGAAGAAATACCCAAGACTGGATAATTAATAAAGAAAAGAAGTTTAATCAATTCATAGTTCTGCATGGCTGGGGAGGCCTCAGGATATTTAGAATCATGGAGAACAAAGGAGAAGTGGGCATATTATTCATAGGGCAGCAGGAAGGAGTGAGTTCAAGCAGGGGAAATGCCAGACACTCATAAAACCATCAGATCTCGTGAGATCCACTCACTATCACAAGAACAGCATGGGGGAAACCACCCCCATCATCCAATTACCTCCACCTCTTCCCGCCCTTCACATGTGGGGATTATGGGGATTACAATTCAAGATGAGATACAGCCAAACCATTATCACCCAACTTCTAACAATTATGAGCAATCTGCCAATCTTAATATACCTATTTGTTCACAGCCCGCTTTTTTGTTTTGGTGTATTTTCAGATGGAAGAAAATATTTTTATCTGTGAAGACTAATTAGACTTTGTATTTTATTGAAGTTTAATATAATACAAATAAAAGAACAAAAGGATAATAATTTAACAAAGCAAAAATAATACTAGTGCTTTCCCTTTGTTTAGTGGATGGCAAATAATCTTTGAGGTATTAAAATCTTGCTCGACTTACACAATTCAACATTATGATTCATTGACATTTTGCATTAATGATCTCACAACATAGAATTTCTTAATTTTATTCTTGTGCAGATCTCAAGGGAAAGTTGAAAGTAAGGGAATGGACTCCTTGACTCAGTCCTGGCACATATTAATCTATTTTCCGTGTCTGTATTTTATCTATTCTGGATATTTTGTGTGAATAGAATAATACAATAGGTTGTGTAACTTAGCAAAGTATTTTCAGAGTTCATCCATGTTGTAGCAGGTATTAGTACTTCATTTTTCTGTCACCAAGTAAGAATCCATTGGGCAAATACACCACATTTTATTTGTCCATTTATCAGTTGACAAACAGTTAAAATTTTTCCACTTTTTTGCTATTATGAATAATGCTGCAATAAACACATACAAATTTTTGAATATACATTTGGTTTTGTTTCTCTTGACATATTCCTGGGAGTAGAATTATTGAGTCATATAGTAGCTTATCTGATTAACCTTTTGAAGAACTGCCAAGCTAATTTTTAAAGTGGTTGCACCCTTTTACAATTCCTCCTGCAACATATCAGGGTAATCTATACATTTTTTAAGGTTACAATCTGTATCTATGCCATGGCTTTATATGTAATGGACAACTACTGAATATTGTTGAATGAACCAATGAATGATATCAATGAAAAGTTAAATTCTAATATATAATCTTCTTAAAAGTTAATATTCAATATACACAAAGTAAGTACTTAATATACTGAGTTCTACCAATACAAGTGTGTTTTTCTGTAGTAAATCTGAAATATCAGTAATAGCTGCCTATTTCAGTCTGTTCTCATGCTGCTATGAAGAAATACCAGTAATAGCTGCCTATTTCAGTCTGTTCTCATGCTGCTATGAAGAAATACCTGAGATTGGGTAATTTATAAAGGAAAGAGGTTTAGTTGACTGACAGTTCGGCATGGCTTGGAAGGCCTCAGGAAACTTACAATCATGGCAGAAGGGGAAGCAAACACATCCTTCTTCACATGGTGGCAGGAAAGAGATGTGCAGAGCAAAGTGGGGAAATGACCCTTATAAAACCATCAGATCTCATGAGAACTCACTCACTATCATGAGAACTCACTCACTATCATGAGAACAACATGGGGGAACCACCCCCATGAACTAATCACCTCCCACAAGGTCCCTCCCACAACATATGGGGATTACAATTTGGACTACAATTTAAGATGAGATTTTGGGTGGGGACACAGCTAAACCATATTACTGCCTATCTGTGCTTGAGCTGCTGTAACAAAATCCCTACACTGGGTAGCTTAGAAACATGTAGGCAAACCCAAAGAAAAACTCTGTGTAAAATAATAAAAATACTGTCTAATTAGCCGAGTTTCCTGTGTGACCAGTCATTTTATTTGGTATTTTGATTTTTCTGCTCAGGCAGCTGGTGTCCTTTATGTGCCTGATGATCATTGGTTGGCCACTCATAATTAAGAGAAGAAGACTGGCTTGCTAGTGTAGTTCCCCCTTCCTGGTGCAGTGGTGATATGATGGCAAACTCTCTTTGTGTGTGGTAGAGTTGAGTGGGAACTGACATGCCTCACTTCAGGATGAAAAGGAGCAGGCTGCCATGCTGTGGGTCTCAAAATTCCAGATGAGGAGAGATTTACTGTGGGCATCAACATTCACCTTCAAAGCATTAGCTTACCTAGACATTCAGTTTATAAAGAAAAGCCTTTTTTTTTGTGGTTTCATTTTTACCCAGAAGACAAAAGCACATGACTCTGAATGGGGTGGAAGAAGCTGATGAAGGTTGCCAGGTGGATTAGTGTTCTTCCTAGAACACCTGTACTGTAATCAGTGTACCTTTTTCTTGCTTCTTATGAAACTAAAACTGAATCCCTGGGATGCCATAGGGATAATGGTCATTAAATTGTCTTCCAGATTGGCATATTTTGAGAGAAATGGGGGTTTCTATTAATTATTGTAGAAAAATAAGTTAAAGACTGCCCTAGAAAATCATGATACAGGATGTTTTACCTATATGATGGGCTTTTGACTTTTCAGATACTTAGCAATTTACTCAAACTTTTCCTGCTTGTTTTATTAACCCACTTACATTTATTTTTGATCTTTCAGAAATATGTTGACATTTCTTATTTGTTGGTAGAATATGCACGTACACTTTCGTTTCCCTACCACATTATCTTTTGTATATGACTTTATTCTATTTTATACTTGTATCCTGTTTTTTTAATCAGTAGGGTTTTGTGAGGTATCAGAGAAAAATATGTGTGCAAAATTACACCTATAATTGACAGAATTTTAGAGAAAATGAGTTTAACTTTGACGTTTGTGGATTTAATTGATGCCACCAGTGAGGCTGCATTAATTATGATTTATGATAAAATTCGGGTCTGACAAAAGCGAATATTTATTAAATATACCATGTTGATAGTTAGAACCAGAATATATGCTCTCTAGGTAGAGAAAAAGACTTTAAGCAAGGATGAAAGCACTTGTATAGCATTTATATAAAAATGAATTTTGCTAATATAACCAAATTGGGCATGAGATCAGTACCAAATAATGAATAGCCTGAGTTGCAAAACATTTTCAAAGAAATGCAAATTTTAAGCTCTTACATGTGCACTTCATTGCTTTCTGAGATCCTTTGGATAGCAGAGGAAAAGACATTTCAGGAAGAGGGTATATGAAGTGCAATACTCTGAGCAAGGGGCTTGCCTTCTGTGTTCAAAGAGCAGTGATGAGGGATGAGGCCAGTTTAGTTAAAGTGAAATGAATAAAGGAGGAGGGAGGAGGGGATGTAGTCAGAGAAGTAATGGGGACAGCTCATGTAGGTCCTGGTATATCATGGTAAGGACTCTTAGTTTTCATTCTGGGTGAGATGGAAAGCCATTGAAAGGTTGTGAATAGAGGAGTGAGATTATGTTTTCATGGAATCTCTACATCTGCTCTTTGGAGAATATGCTGAAACTGGACAAACTTAAGAAACAGTAGGTCAGGTAGGAGGTAATTGCAATAATGCAACTAAAAATTATTATGTCTTGGACCAAGTTGATGTTTTGTGATGAACAACCAAATTCTGGATCTATTTTGAAGATAGAGAAAGTAGGGTGCACTGAGAAATTTTGTGTAGATAAGGAAAGACATACAGAATGGTGCCCAGATTTACATGTCCTATTAGATATGAGCTGTATGAGGACAGGAGTCATATATGCTTGTTCAGTATTTTATCCTTTTCTAGTATCTAGTTCACGGACAGCAATAAGCACTGAATGAATGAACAAAACATTCATGTAGGACACTGTATCAAAATTTGTATACAAAGCAGAGAGTCCCTCTTTTCTAGGCTACCAAATTCTTGATATTTCTGAAGGTCTTTTTTCTCAGGTACAGGGATGGAAGATGTATGGATTCTTCCTTTTTGGGTCCAGGGGCTTCTTCCAAATGTCCTTCTGTCATTCTCACACTGGTGGCTCTTGCCCTACAGGGCAGTGGTTGGTTATTCTTTACCTTTCTACATCATGCAGGGAAAGGTGTTATGTAGACCAGCTTCCTGTTTCCTCCAAGACTCAGATCACTCGAAGTACATGTTCATTCTCAGAGAGAAAGAGAGGCCATATCCCATTTTCTCAGAATCTAACACATTTTCCTACTTGTTTTTTGAAAGAGTCTTTTTATTTTGAAAGAGTGACTTCTGACCTCTCAAGGAAACTTTCACAACATGAGTCTTTAGGGCCCTTGATTTGTCACTACCTGTAGCACAGAGCACCCCAATCAAGGGCATGAGTCATTTTAATCCTTTTACTCTGGTAATTTTTTGTTATGGTTAGAACACAATTATTTCCTTGGTGGTGCCTAGAAACAGTGTATGTTGACCTAGTTACAAACGTTCTTTGCATAGAACAATACTATACAGTTTGGAAAAATCTATTTGAACATATTTTAGAGTAAAATGATATAATAAAGAATAAAACTCAAAATTCTACTTTCAAAATTTTTGTCACAGGGAAAGGTAATGAATCCAATTAATAAAGCTCATGATTATCAATAAAAAAGTATATAAAGGATAACAGGATAAAGTTTTGAGTTTTAGTTTTCAAAAGTTCATTTATCCTTGTGACAGATTTTAAAGTTGTTGGAGAGATGGTGATGAAAAATATGTCAGAATGCCCTAGAAATTAAGTGTATCACTCTAGCAACTGAGAGAGGTAATTCTGAATTTTGAAGAGAAAAAAAGCAAAAGAGAAAAGAGAAAAAGTTGTTACCTTCAGAAGAACCAAGCCATTGAAAATATGTCTTTAACTGTTAAGTTGATTGGATTGCTGTGAAAATGTCAAGCATCTCTGTGCTAATTGCTTAGAACATCCGTCTATTTACTACTTAAAAAAAAGTGATAAAATGTAAAAAAGTACCTTAGATCTAGATTTCTGAATCTACACAAGTATGTTCATTTTAGACATTATAATGGTAAATGTGTAAAGCATGTTTCAAATTTTTCAGTTAATTCCTTTATAAAAGCAACCTTTATTTAAGGAATCTATAATGAGGGTGAGGTTATCATAGACTTTTCTTGCTAATTTTGGGTTGCAAATTTCTAACCAACTTTCTATAAAAAATGTAATATGAGACAGATATGAGAAATAAATGACATTTCTTTTCCTCTGTGGGATCCTGTGCTTCATAAGAAACACTTGAAGCGTTTCTGTACTCCAGTTTAGGAAAACGTTTTTGGGCAACAGCTTAAAAGCAACGCTTATGTGATTTTTAAAGCAATCTTTGATGAAATCTAAGAAAATGAGGCATTTGTATTAGGCTAAAATGTTTCTCAAACTTTATCACAGCTAATCAAACTTAGAGTCAAATAAGATGCAGGCTGAGTAAAAGTTTCCACATAGAACAAAATCCTTTTTTGTTGTTAAATGTGACTTATGGCACATTTTAATTTTTTTTCTCATTTCCCTACTTTGTTACATTTTATTCTCAAGCCTTTGGGTTACTCCTTATTCTTAAATTCATACATGCCATGTATTGTGCTATAATTCATTCTTGGATGATGCCTATATTGACCACATTACAGAATGATTTGAAAAAAAGTAATTGTTCTTTTTTCTCATTCATTGTCATTAAACCAATCAAAAGCATTAGACTTGTCATGGGGTTTCTGACTGTTTTAGTCTGATAGGGCAGCCATAACAAAATACTATAGGCTGGTTGACTTGAACAAGAGAAATTTACTTTCTCACAGTTTGGAGGCTGTGAAGTCCAAGATCAAGGTGCCAGCCAGTTGAGTTCCTGGTGAGAGCCTGCTTCCTCACCTGCAGATGGCCACGTTCTCCCTGTGTGCTCACATCGCCTCTCTTCGGGTGCATGTGCTTGGAGAGAAGGACAGAGGTTTCTCTCTTCCTCTTCATATAAGCCACTGTACTATCAGATCAGGACCCCACCCTTATGACCTTATTTAACCTTAATTACCTCCTAAAGACCCTATCTCCAGATACAGTCACATAAGGCATTAGGGCTTCAATATATGAATTTTGGGCTTCAACATATGAATTCAACATATGAATTGAACACAATTCAGCTCATTGTACTGATCTGTCAACAGATCTGTGTCAGTATTTCCAGTGGTTTATCATACTGATGGCGTTTCAGTTTCTGCAATCAACATTTACAGAACTATACTGACACTTTGCCAGATTTGGTGCATATACTCTGTACCTGACACTATGCTAGATTTGGGGCATTATAAAAATACGTAAAAGAGATTCCTGATTTTAAGTTTATAGTCTGATAGTCTATAATGACTATTAATGACATTTGTGGGTGTGTGTGTCTGTACATATATATATATATATATATATATATATATATATACACACACACACATATATATATGTATATATGTATATGTAGTATCAAATAGGCTAAAAGTAAGATCTGAAATAAGTAGTATCAAATAGGCTAAAAGTAAGATCACAGTTAATACACTTTTAAAACCCACTCTGATATCAATACCACTATTAGACCTTTCCAAGGCTGTCTTGTGGTTAATTTCTTAAGTTAGGTGGTAAAAGTTCAGGAGATACCCGGAGTATATAAGCATTGAGCCTAGCTCTGTTCTGCCAGCTTCCTTGGTATTATTGTGACTACTAGGTTTTAAAACTGTTGCTATGTGTGTTTGCTCTTTTGTTTATTTTAGTCGGTGGACCCACCTTTTCCTTTTTACACTGGTTTGTCGATGGCCTTTCCTTGTAATAACAGTTGACATAATTCTGTCGAACTGAAAGAAAACACTACTAAGGAAAACATTGGATCTTTCCAACTTTCTTAGACCTCTGTCTGGAGGAATGTAGGTTTCAAGCCAGGGTCAAGTAGAGAAAGAGATACCAGTGTACAACCAAATATTTCAGGCTCTCAGGCATTCTTCTCTTTCTTTGGGATTGACATCACTGTCCTTACACTATTCTTATACTGAATTGAAATTACAATATATTTTTTTGCCTGTCTAATTGGCAAATGTTCAAACCAGCAATAATAATAATCATTGCTGGCAAATAGTAAAGGATATGAGCATTCCTTTACTTTTATGAGAGAAGCGTGAATACCTCAATTTGTTTTGGAAAATAAATCTAGCAGCAACTATATGAATAAAACATCTATACATTATACAGCAATTTAAATTTTTGAATTCTAAGATATTAAAATCACACTTGATAAAGAACATATATAGACATAATACTATTTGTATCATTGCAGTGACAATAAATCATAAGCTGTCTGAACGTCCATCAGTGAGTAACTGATTAAATCATGGCACTTGTGCATGTTCATACACATACGCAAGCAACAAAAAATGATGTAGCTCTTAAGGAGAGTCATATTTATTTGTATTGGGACATATAAATGGTTCCAAATGGGAGGGATGCTCACAATACAGAGAGAGATTTAGAAAAGCAAAATCAGAGTAAAATGAATAATACCAATACATTTAAACAATCAAAACCTAAAAATATGGGACCAGGTGCAGTGGCTCACATCTGTAATCCCAGCACTTTGGGAGGCCAAGTCAGGCAGATCACTTGAGGTCAAGAGTTCGAGACCAACCTGACCAACATGGTGAAACCCTGTCTCTACTAAAAATATGAAAGTTAGCAGGGTGTGGGGGCACATGCTTGTAGTCCCAGCTGCTCTGGAGGCAGAGGTTGCAGTGAGTCGAGATTGTGCCACTGCACTCCAGCCTCGGTGACAAAGTGAGACTCCATCTCCAAACAACGAACAAAGAAACAAAAAACATCCCAAAACCGCTTACGTGCTTGACCAAAGAGAAAATGGGGTCAAGTACATACCCAGTTCTTCACATTTTTAAACTAAGGGAGGTATGGGAGGATTTTTGACTTTTCACTCATTTGTATATTTACTTATATTGAAATGGAAAGGCACAGAGAAGAAAAGAAGAGGTGGAACACCATTTTGTTGTTGGATGTTGAGTGAGAGAAAGGCTAGACACCAATATGACAGCCAGATTCATTCCACTCCCCTAAATAGAGACCAGCGACTGTCTCTGAATTTTTGAACATAGAGATTTGGAGGAGGATGGTGACCGAGGAGAAAGAAAATATGGGCCAAGTCCCGTGCAGTGATTGACAGGCCCCTCCCCTGTACATTTCTCTTTTATGTTGCCAGGGCACCTCTCTCCCTAATTATGTTCAGGGGAAGTTCTGCCCATACTTGTGCCAAGTTCCTAAGAGGGGGCAGGATGAGGCAGTAAAGGATATTGAAGAAAGAGGATACATCTACTCCAGGTCTAACCAGAAACTTTCAGATGAGCCAAGAAATTCACCAGATGTTCAGGCTTCCCTTGCTTCCTCCATCCACAGAACCAAGCACCAATTTGTGTCTGGGGATGCCACTGTCCAAAGATTTGCTGGGAGAAGAATATGGTGGGATAATATTTGAGGTTTTTAATCTATGCTTTTTATTTTCTCTAAACATATTTTTCTTTGCCTGTTCCTCCTCATTCAGGAAGGTAACTGGCCCTAGGAAGTGTGAGACAGGTAATGTTTTTGTCTGTTAAGAGTTACTGAAATCTGAAGAAGAAGTCAAACAACGTATCCAGAAAAGGAAAACTTGAGGATTTGTGGGCCTAGATGACATGTCTTGGCCAGAGAGAGGATGGGAGGTGAATTTTCTGAGATAGAAAGAGATCCCCATGGGAATAGGGGAGTGTAGGGAAGAGTAGAGAGGGATGTCAGTGGGAGCAGGTAGATCGAGTCAGTGACCTGACTTTCAACTATATGAAGAAAGGGATAGAAAGATCCTAAACAGAAAGCGGATGCTTAGTATCGAGGCAGATGAAACTAGGAGGAGCCATTTTCCCAATGACAGACATTTTGGAATTACAAAAAAATGCTGCAGGGAGCATACTCGTATCCCTGTGCTAAAGTGTTTCTGGATTTTATGCTTTAGAAGTTGACTTGCTGAGTCCTGAATTTCCAACTTTACTAGATATTGCAAAAAAGCTTTCCAAATCATATCAGTGTACTCTTTCAACCTTTTGTATTTTTCTTCTCAAATGTATGCTACACTGCCTATAGTAAAATGTCAATGTTCATTAATTATCAGTAATTAACATTAAGAATTTTAAGTTTCCTGTCTCCCCTACTTCCTTACCACTACTTGTCATTGCCAGACTTTTGAAAAATTTCCAGTCTGATGGACATGAAAGAGTATCTTGTCTTAATTTGCATGTTTCTATTACCAGCAAGTGACAGCTTTTTTCCACATATCTTTGTTGGCCATATAGAACTTCTCTTCTGTGAACTGAAGGTTTATATTTATCTATTTACTGGACTTTTTGTAGTTTCCTCATTTATAGGAATTTTTAAATATTCTAGATTACAACTATTTTTCAAATGCCTTATAAATATATTGTCACTTGCTTGCCTTTTAACTTGATTAATAGTGTTGAATGTATAAAAATTAAAAATACTAATATCATTAATTTTATTAATTGTTTTATTTTGTACATAATGGTTTGTGCTGTTATTTCTTTATTTCAACAGACTCAATTTTGTTTTAAATTGTACTTTAAGTTCTGGTGTACATGTGCAGATCTTGCAGGATTGTTGCATAGGTACACACATGCCATGGTGGTTTGCTGTCTCTATCCCCCTGTCACCTACATCTGGCATTTCTCCCAGTGTTATCCCTCCCAACCTCCCTGCCCCCTGCTGTCCCTCCCCAAGCCCCACACCCCCCAACATACCCCAGTGTGTGATATTCCCCTCCCTGCATCCATGTGTTCTCATTGTTCAACACCCACTTATGAGTAAGAACAAGAAGTGTTTGGTTTTCTGTTCTTGTGTCAGTTTGCTGAGAATGATGGTTTCTAGATTCATCCATGTCCCTACAAAGGACACAAACTCGTTTTTTATGGATGCATAGTATTCCATGGTGTGTATGTGCCATATATTCTTTATCCAGTCTTTCATTGATGGGCATTTGGATTGGTTCTAGGTCTTTACTATTGGACCCAGTGCCACAATGAACATATGTGTGCATGTGTCTTTATAATAGAACAATTTATAATCCTTTCGGCATATACCCAGTAATGGGATTGGTGGGTCAAATGGAATTTCGATTTCTAGGTCCTTGAGGAATCACCACACTGTCTTCCACAATGGTTGAACTAGTATACAGTTCCACCAACAGTGTTAAAGTGTTCCTATTTCTCCACATCCTCTCCAGCGTCTGTTGTCTCCAGATTTTTTAATGATCACCATTCTAACTGGCATGAGATGTTATCTCAATGTGTTTTTGATTTGCATTTCTCTAATGATCAGTGATGATGAGCATTTTTTCATATGTTTGTTGGCCTCATATATGTCTTCTTTTGAAAAGTGTCTGTTCATATCCTTTGCCCACTTTTGAATGGGCTTATTTGTTTTTATCTTGTAAATCTGTTTTAGCTCTTTGTAGATTCTGGATAT